>JASNQO010000031.1:191997-459902 GCA_030378425.1 Periconia sp. TS-2 | reverse complement strand
AGGAAAGGCAGTTGTATACTTGGACATATTCGGTAGTCTTTGGGGCGGAGTGGCGTTACCTAGCCATCTATTTGACAAAGGTATAAATATGTTTCGCACCAACAATCGTCTAGTTACTACCAAGGAAGCAGTTATAAATTACCTCGGAAGGTCGAATGAAGTACAGGATGCTCGCCACAATGTAAACAGGTCTCTCGTTGTCAATGGTTATATCACTCACAATCATCTCGGTTCACAAATTTCCAAGACCACCCTACCTCATCAGATTTGTATGTTTGCAAGTACCCCTTCTAGAGCAATCTACTGATTCAGTTTGCCCTACATTTAGACGTAACTGTACTCCTTAAATGAAATACACTAGGAATCAGAGGAGCTTGTTTATTATACTTCATAACTTTCAAAGGCTCTTAATTATTCATAAGCTTATATCAGCTGACTACCTGTCATTCATGGCGTGTACTACCCATAGAGTACTCTACTGGTGCTAAATACCATAGTAGCTTGATCAAAGAATTTATTTCGATAGAATAAACAGCATACATATAGGAGCGTATTCACCTGCTTGCAGAGGGTAGGGGCTGGGTTACATAAACGCCAAACAATCGTTTACATCTTCGTCGGACCAAGGTCCGGCCTTAGCGAATGCTTGCTTTTCGCATCAATAATCTCCGCTGCTTCCGCGAGTGCGATACACGATGATAAGAAGCCCCAATTGCGACAGCAGTTGAACTCTGCACTCTGCTGGGAATACCTGGGGCTATCAGTTGCGCATCCATCCTTTAACAGAATAGTATCGAATCCACCGGCATGTGCATCTTGGAGCGTAGCCATCACACATTGGTCTGTGTTCATGCCTGAGAACAAAAGCGTTTTAATGCCTCTCGCGTGGAGATATTGATAACACTCAGATGTTGCATCATATAAGCCCGAGTTCTTTGTTTTATAGAGTAAGACATCTGCTCGTGAAGCAGCCTGGCCCTCCTCGAAAGCCACTGCAAGCGGACCATGTATACCTGCGTTCCACGTTCCTCTCAGGAGTGCCCGGCCGGCATCGATCTTGGCACCGTCTTCCAGTATCACCTCCCCAAGATCGTCTCCCAGACCGGTACGTCTCTTTATTTCACCGCATTGGACAACATCATTTCCTTGTTGATGATATCCAGTGCTTCCAGAGAAGCCATAGTCAACAGCATTGCTGTTTGCTCTCCAATTGAAGATCCGTAAAGCTGCTGGTGCAATTGTCTGAAGGTCTTCCTCAGTCAAACCCCAGTTTAACCAGATGATCTGTATCTTTGCTTGGCGGGCTGCCGGTATAGCAAATCTTAGCAATGTCTCTTGCGCTCGCGATATTGCGGGAACCGAGATGTTCGTGTTCAATGCGTTGCACAAAGAGAAATTCTGCATGTCGATGATCAAGAGAGCCGTCTTTCGAGTGTCAATCACGACATTGCTGATCTCGCACTTGAGAGATAATCTGCAATACGCTGGTACTGCTTCTGATGGTGTTGGGCGACTCAAGTCCCAACCAGTCTCGGGAGACCAGATCCAAAAGTTGTCAGCCGACCCTACAATTTCTTGCGTCTCCTTGAGGCCTAGGCTTCGATGCAGTGACATGATCGGATGAGAAGATGATTCCTTAGAGACGCTGATACTGGTCAAGTGAATGGGGCACGGTGAAAGGTGTGACGGCAGTAGTTAGGCTGGACTGAGCCTTCTGGGCTACGACGATCGTTTGTGCTTGCGAGGACGGCAAGCTGAGCGTGACGGCAAGCTAAGCGTTGCGCAGGCCCTATTCTCGTTTTAAACTTCCCGATTGAATCACATACTTTAAGGTAGTTTCACAGATTTCGTATCTTAACTTTGCCAAGCTCTAGAAAAGCCACTAATGCGCGACTGCCGGTGAAGGACGCCCGCCCTTGCCATTCAGTCGGGTCCACGCCGCGCGGGGCGCAGAGCCGCTATCTTCGGGGTCTAGCGCATGCCCATCCGGTACTGAAGCCTTCATACGCCCGGATGCCTACCCTCCAGCGTCTCCCAAGCCCCCTGCTCTCCATTCTCGGCGGGCTATTATTCATGAGTGGCATTTCACTGCTTCTATCCAAATTCGGATCCCCAGCATCGAACGGCCTACGTGCAATCATGAGCTACGAAAAACCAAGTGAGTGAAAACTGTTACATCAAAGTCAGGTCTTATGCTAATGGATACTAAGGCCTTTCTACCGTTCCCGCAATCCTTGACATCACTATCGAGCAAGTTCACGAAGGTCTTCAATTAGGATTATTCACCTCAGAAGACCTAGTCAACGTTTACCTTGCGAGAATCGAAGAAGCCGTTGAATTTCATGCTGTCCTGCAGGTCAATCCTGACGCAGTAGCTTCAGCACAAGAATTAGATCGCGAACGTGCCAGCTCCGGGAGCAGAGGGTATTTACTTCTTGTTTGCTCACTCCAAACCTTCAACTCATTAGCATAGGCCTCTCCATGGTATCCCAATCTTAGTGAAGGATAACATAGCAACTAAGGACAAGCTGGACGCCTCTGCTGGATCCTACACCCTTCTCGGAGCGAAACCTTCGCAGGAATCTTCGTTAATCAGCAAATTGCGAGATGCTGGAGTCGTGATCTTGGGCAAGACAAATCTTTCGGAATGGGCCAATTTCAGAGGAACGAACATAAGCGCAGGTTGGAGTCCACGAGGTGGCCAGACTCTAGGGGCGTATTGTCCAAACTCAAAGTCGGAAGGCAGTAGCTCGGGATCGGCAGTCGCAGCTGCACTAGGTCTTTGCAGTGCTGCCCTTGGCACTGAGGTTAGTCGCGCCACCCTCGTTAAACGTCCCAAGGCTAATATGATTGCGGACAATGGGGAGCATTATGGATCCAGCCGAAGTGAATAATGTAGTGGGGTTCAAGCCTACTCGTGGACTCATTGGCACGGACGGAACGATTCCCATCTCTAAGCGCCAGGATGTCATTGGCACCCTTACACGTTCAGTTAAAGATGCAGCCTACATGCTTAGCAGCATGGCCGGACGAAGCGAACTTGATAAGCGAACCTGGGATATTCCGTTAGATCCAATCCCGGACTTCACTAAGTACTGCGAAAGCACGGACCTAAGAGGTGTCAAGATCGGTGTCCCTCGAAATTGCTTCAACAGCGACTCACCTGCACCCATTATGTCTTCATTCGAGGCTGCTTTGAAAACATTGAGTTCTGCTGGAGCGGAAATTGTCGATAATGCCAATTTCTCAAGCGCTGAAGAATTCAAGAAGCTAAATCAACAAGTGAAGGGCATCGTCAGATCCGCCGAGTTTAAACAAGATATTGTTGATTATTTAGGCTCGCTAGCCAGCAATCCGAATAATATCTACTCGGCGGAAGACATAATCAATTTTACCAAGACATTTTCATGTGAGCAATATCCTGAGCATGACATTGGAAAGTTCCTCTGGACTCAGGCGGTAGATGTCGACGTAGGCACCGAAAAGTACAACCACATGGTTGAACAGGAGCGCTACTTCGGTGGTGAAGGTGGTATACTTGGAGCAATCGACAAATAT
The DNA here is from genome assembly GCA_030378425.1 of Periconia sp. TS-2. Lineage (NCBI taxonomy): Eukaryota > Fungi > Ascomycota > Dothideomycetes > Pleosporales > Periconiaceae > Periconia > Periconia sp. TS-2. The sequence goes on along the minus strand of JASNQO010000031.1, from coordinate 456,344 downwards.
GATCTAGATGTGCTTGTGGTACCGTCTACTTTGGGTATAGCCAATGATCTGGCAGCCAAGATGGGTTTTCCCATCATCGGTGTTCCTCTAGGATTCTGGCCCGAAGGAACTCCAGTCGAGGTGGAGGACCGCAAGCCAGGCCTTGTCAAAGTAGCACCAGGCATCCCGTAAAAAGGCCTACACCTCATGAGGTAAAGTTCATGCTGACTTCCTTCAGCTACTCTTTGACCTTCTTCACAAAGTCATTCTGGGACTCGAAACTGCTACAAGTTGCATACGCATTTGAGCTACTTTCCCCAGTGCGAGCCAACGGACCATTACCTTTCAAGGCACCCCAGAATGAGCTGAAAGATGTTCAGCAGGATAGCTCGAAGATTTAAGTGACTCATGTGGGATGATTGTGTCAACTTTGCGAGCAAAAGATTGGGAAGGTCAACCCACCTCAGCAACAAGATTGATGGTATGGTATGGTATCCATTTTCGGGACTTATGTAGCAAGCCGGGGAAAATCTGTCTTACCCTGTTAATTATGTGAGACCGCGCAATAAAATGTTTACCCGTTGTCTTACCGTTGAGTAACATAACTAACGAATATTGGTATTGATAGGAGGTTTTCGCAACCATGCATCCCGCTCCGGCGTTACCCCAGCCTTGCTACACCCGCGGGGTAATCATAAGATCGTCAGCTCTTCCTTCCTACGACCCAGACCCTCACTTCCTCATTCACGTACTGCAAGTCAACAATGGAAACATCTCAAATGTCAGTTTCAATGAGCACTAAGCGCGTCCTTTGATGCTTACCTAGCAACAGCGACCGAATCCTATCGGATCAATGGAAAAGCTCCGTGTCATCTTGTTGTGATTCTCTGGAGCGCGACGATTTCAAACAAGTGTCTTGTATAAATTCTTGGGACGATGTGCAAAAGCAGGTTCTCGAAGGACCGGGTCACCAATCAAATCATCAGGAGTTCGCCCTCCTTGCACCAAGCCTTATGAAGTTGAGAACGTTCACGGATTTCTGGATGCGTAAATTCGTCCCAAATCTAGACACACATATCTTCTGGGGGTTGGTCCGGCTCATCGTTAAGGTCTGTCAATTCCCCTTGATTGATTTGATGTCCATGTGCTAAGGTTAGTGAATCCTCAGCTCGTTCAAGACGAGAGCATTGCTGTACCCCGCGTACCTCGCATGCTTCGGGATTTGTGTCACAAGATTGAAATTCTGAACAACTACTGTGCCGATCCACAGAGCCTGGTTGCTCACCTTAAGGAGTCTTGTGTCGAATCTGGACTGACTTTGTTGGCTTTCTTTTCGTTTACTGTGAAATTCATTCGAAGTGAAGTAGCGTATTGGAGGCCTGGTAAGCAAGTATAACGTAGGAGCAGTGTTCATTGCGCTAATCACGATCTATTATCTAGGTAATTCTAACGAGAGTGAATGGCAGCCTCTCGAATCACAGTTCTCATCCACATCACAGACGATCGACCAGTCGCTAGCTCGCATCGAGAAGCTGTCCAAGCTTGCAGAACGATCCGACCGAATGGACGATGCCTCTCGGAGGCATTCCAGCACGCCTACTCTCTTGAAACAACAGTCATCCCTACCCGAAGAGCAAGCAAAACTGCCATGCGTTATTCTTCCGCCCATTAGAACCGCACGATTCTTCGATCGTACCGATGTCATCGAAAAGATAGATGCTCACTTCAGAAAAGTAAATCCTGAAAGATCTTTTCGATCACTTGCCATCTACGGTCTAGGAGGTGTTGGTAAGAGCTCTATCGCGATGAAGTTTGCCGAAGCCAAAAGAATGAAGGGCGAGCTTGACGCGCTCTTCTGGGTACATAGTGAAAAGCCAGTGTCAATCCAACAAAGTTTCTCGGATATAGCGATGAGGCTTAAGCTACCAGACGCAACGCCTGGTGATCACGATGAGAATCGTGCTCTTGTGCTGAATTGGCTCCAGCATACCCGTGAGTACTGTCCCATGACATACCGCAATATTAAGCCTGCTGCTAATGTTGTCTCAGACTGTCGCTGGCTCATTGTGTATGACAATGCTGAAACGCTGGACTTAATCCAGGATTACTGGCCATCTGCTAGTCGTGGCCAAGCTTTGATAACGACACGAAACCTCTCATTCGCATTTGAGCCTGCCGATGGTGGCTTAGAGATTGCGACTTGGAATACTGAGGCAGGTTCGCGATTTCTCCTCCACCTACTTTCGACAAACATTGGTGAAAAGTTGAACGAAGACGAAGCACAATCAGCTCATGAGCTCGCACAAAAGCTTAGTGGGCACGCCCTAGCTATTTCTCAAGTAGCCGGGCTTATTCACAGACGATCTTGGTCCATCCCAGAATTCTTGAATATCTATAATCAGCATCCCGGAGAGATGCACGGAGTATCGGGCATTAGCGCAATCAACGCGCTTTGGGATTTCGCGTTCAAGTCTCTCGACCACCACAGCCGGTCAATCTTGGGCGTGCTTTGCTTTGTTGCACCTGACAACATCCCTCAGGAACTTTTTGAACCGAAGTCTACGGCCCATCTACCTGATTCACTGCAGTTCTGCGCCGACCAGCTCCGGTAAGTATTCGCAGCCCGAAGTGCAAAAATGTCTGCTGTCCACGTGCTGACTCTGAAACTTAGCTTTTCAGAAGCCGTTGAGAATCTGCTAACTCTTGCCCTCGTAAAGCGCGACAAAGAATCTCGCACTTTTTCGCTGCATCGTCTCGTTCAACTGTCTTTCAAATTTTCTATGAACCCTGAGCAGCGGCAATCTAGCTTCAACGATGCTGCAATCCTCGTATCTCGTGCATTCCCACGAAGGGATTCTACCGTTGCCCAGCTCTACTTGATGTGGACAAGGTGCTCTAAGTATCTTCAGCACGTTATTAGCCTCAAGGAATGCTTCCGAGAAGAGAAGAAGTCGAATCCAGCATTTACTGCACCTCAAACATACTGCGACCTCAACAATGCGTGTCAGCGGTCAGCAATTCCTCTGCATACTTGACGATACATGCATGTTAATCAGTTATAGATATCTGTTGGAGATCAACGCGTACACTGAGCTTGAGGACCTGATCGAGGTCAACACAATGGCCTTGAACGCGCTCCCTCCAGAGATGCGAACAGTTGGGCTCCAAGGATCACTAACATCTCACCGAGGCCAGTTACTTGTGCGTCTCGGCAGACCTCAAGAAGGAGTGAATTGGCTACGGACGTCCTACGATGTCCGAAGTAAAGATGAGCCTTTTAATCCACGAGAATCTGCATGGGCGGCCGAGAACGCCGCAAATGGTATTGCGACACTCAATGAATTTGGAGAAGCTATCCTATGGTATGGTCTTGCTCGCGACCACTGGCAAGAGTGGTCGAATAAGCAAGCGATAGAGAAAGGTGAATGGCCAGCATGTATCAAAAAAAGCATGGGAATGGCTTTGGTATGGGCTGGCCAGTCCAAGAGTGCTCGAAATGTTATGGATCTGGCAATGCGGCAAATTGAATCTTTGGAGCCTTACAATTGGGCTATGGCAGCCTAGTGAGTAATCTCTCAATTTTGCGTGCGAGGTCGTGAACTGAAAGTCTTTAGCACCCACTTTGCCCTTGGTACTGTTGATCGATTTGATCATCAGTTTGACTCTGCGGAAGCACACTTCATGGAGGCCCAGAATCTATGGTTGAAAGGTGATCAGCTACGGACCGACCCTTTCAATGCCGCGTGCATGTACCGGCTGGGATGCACGGCACTTGATCAAGGGAAACTTGAGGCAGCGATGTAAGTCGAGTAGTGACCGTACGTGATGATGTCTGATCTTTTCTCAGCAAACACTTGCAAGATGCCTCAATGGTAACGGAGATGCGCAAAACGAACATGATCGGAGAACACGCCAGATGTCTTTTCAAGCTATCCGAGGCTCTAGAGCAAGAGCCGAGAGATCAGAAAGAGGCTCGAACGCTTCGTGAAGAAGCAGAACGCTTGCTGTACCTCCGTGCACCCAAGGAAGCAAACCCTGGGCTTGAGAGTACCTACGACTCACTGATCAACATCTTGTGGCGATAAGGGGAGGCTATCGACCAGCATCACATTGAAAATTGAACGGTGGGGTAGATGGTGGGAAATTGAATGACAAAGTACACTGTGTCCTACATCCAAATTGAATAGCTAAAGGCCCTTTCAACGAACATCCAAAGGAGCTACATGCCACAATCTTTGTCTCTCTCGATTAAGAATCCTCAGTGACAAGCTGATCCCAGGTATCTTGAGCATAAAATTACCAGTAGTTTGTGTACTCTGTGCACTGATAACAATCTCCGTCGGATTCACTTTGCACCGTCCGTCGGTGATATTTTCGTCGCAGCCAAATTAACTTTGCGAGGCTTCTGCGGGAAGTTGCCCTGTCTTGCACGGCTAAGTGAAATGGGTTTGTCGAGAGGAGTATTTTCGAGAGACGTCTCAGCCTTGTACCATTTCTTCCATGGTTGGCTGAGTGAGGTAGTAGACGAGGAGTCCATTATATCTTTTGAATTCACTATAATGTATGTGTCAACTTTACTCAAGCCTTGGATCTGGCAGTGAATTCGTGTACCTTGCGAAAATGTTGCGGTACTGGAGTAAGCGGGTGTGTTGGATGGGCTGTGCGAACGCTGGAGCCTTGGAGCCTCGGGGGGGATATGAATGACCCTTCTTTGGAGCCGCAATTCTCGGACATACCACATGATATACTGTCCCCCCATCCCTTTCCTACCCCTCTTCTTGTACACTACACCCACGGAACGATGCATACCCTCCACATCCACAGGATATATGCCAGCCACTCACAGTAGGAATTGTTATCTCCTGACCATGAGCAGTCATTACGAATGGTTCTTCATGCGGGGCTAAGCGCCGGTGGGGAGCACAACATAAGCAGAATACTACGAATCCTGTCTCGTGTACGCCGCCGAAATCAAGAATGATCAAGTCAATGCTCGTGAAACTCGCTAAGGAGTTTTTGAATATCTTTCAGTGCTACGCTAACCGCGAATTGGCTAAGGTACAACGTCGTAAGTCTGCCACCTGTACTCAAAAAGATATAGCAAACAAATCTGAGTCTGAGGCTGTGTCAGAGACGGATAGATATACGTACGAAGGCCTAGAGTTCCAGTCTCATAGATTTAGACTATTTCTGAGTCCATATCAGCTCGAAATACTCAGAAATCAAGCTGCACAGATCTGAGGAGAAGTCTACGAATTGGCCAATTTCTCTAGCGACTGTACGACTCTTCAGCTTTACAGCACGGAACTTCACCGGTCAAAGCGATCGGAAGCCCACCTGCCATTGAACCGTGCTAGCCGCAGGGAATAAGCGTCTAGAGGCATCCACACAAGCACGAGTCATGCATGCTAAATTTCGATCCAAGGATGTTAGGAGACAGAAACAAGCCAGCACCCAGGATGTGGAACTGCAGCATCCTCAAAGGACCGAAGAGGGCGCCGATAAACAAACATGTTACGTGGAATATTTACAACGTCTATTTGGTCTCCCCGAGCTAGGAGTTCGTGCATGGCCCGGCGCCATGGCCTACTGCAGACATATGGAGAAACGCTTCCTACCGCTGTTGACCGACGAGTACGCTTTCTTATGGACTGTAATCGGGGAGAACAGACCCCAATCAACAATCAAGTGTTGGCCCATCGTTTTGGAAGTCGCATCGATAGTACATGGCCTGAAAGACGAAGAAAGCAGCATCGAGGATATCTGGGATAGATTGAAACCTTGTCGGTCTAGTCAGCATGCACTTACACCCACGCCAAGCTCGCAACAAATGAATGCATGCTTCATTTCCATCTTCTCGGTACTCTGCTGGGGTACCATGACCCTACAACCGAAACTTGATTGGGTCCATCGACAAGCCAACCCTAGTCTTCGTGTGTGCCAGGAAGAGCCTGATCATCCCGGCTTGAAAATGGACTCCGTTCGTAGACCGATTCCAGCAGTTTTTCGACACTTCAGGAGGATCATGCCAACGACTCGATGGCGACACCCAATTGGAGAAAGCAAGGGTACCATGCCTACGTTGTTGCATGTTGCAAGCTTGAACTATACATCGTTGCACGTAATTGGGAAGATCCATGTAGTTTGGGTCGATAATTTGAGCAGCCATCTAGACTTCAACGCCACGAATCGTCGCTTATCAATCTTCAAGTTTCCAAGTTTCTGTGCATTGAGCATTTTAGCGAATGATCAGACACCACGCTTGTTCGTTGGGTAGGAATCCTTCTCTCCTTGCTCGCTCGGAGCCTCTTCATACCGGCAGAAAATTAGGTTATAGGTGGCGATGCTAACTTCTCATAGGCTTGTTCGAGCACTATACAGCAACGAAACAGATCCGATGAAAGATTGTGAACCCTGGAATCATGCACAGGCACACCAAGAAGTACTGATGTCTTATCGCCTACTCTTCGGGCAAAATCATGAAGCTCGAAGGCTGGCCAAGGCTGCATTGAGAGCGTTGAGGGATGAAGACGGCGATTATGATGATTTGTTAGAAGTCATATGCACTCGGCCGTGTGACAGCAAGGTCCATGCATTACCCATTTCGCTGTGGCCAGTCACATGTCGTAGCTTCGAAAAGCATCTGCAGGAGGAGGATGCATATAGCTCCCAAGACGACTTTCCATTGTTCGGTGAACGACTCGCGAAGCTCCAAGAATTCAGCCTTCGGCAGCAGCCAAGCAAGCTTCGGGACCTGTGGCGCGATCGACGACATCCACTGCAGTGGTATACATTCTGGGCCGTGCTAATAGTGGGCGGATTTTCCATCATAATTGCCATCCTGCAGCTGCTCGTTGCGGTTGCCCAGCTGGTGACATCACTTAGCCCTCCGCAAAGCTGCCAATGTTAGGCTTTCACTGTCACGAATGGAGATGGTTGGTTGAAGTCTAGGTAACCTTGAGACAATTACCCCTCCTTCCGTCCCACTTCCGTCCACATGGTGCGCAATCTTCAATCTATTACCAACCACATCGATCAAGAGCATTTTGCAGTCATTAGCCATAATGATCACCACGAGTGTACGGTATCTTGCACGCGATAAGCTCTACGAGACCGAGAAGCCTTATTCCGCGGACTTTGAGGTTGACGAGTACGATAACGCCCAAAGAACAAACTATATCCTCACACAGCAGCCCGTGATAATACATCCGATTAGAAATTTCGCCGAATTCACTCTTGACAAAAATGGGTTCTGCGTGGTCGATGCACAAATCCAACTTGATACCGAGACAGCTCTTGCGAATCCCGAGGCTGTAGAGGCCGCTTATTTAGACACTGTACGAGCGCTCCTGCGTAAGAAGTTTCCCGAATACAGCAAAATAGAGCCCATGGAATTCGTGGTAAGATGGTTTCCACCAATCACTTCCAGTTGTGTTGTTGACGTATATGGCCTATACTCCAGGTCAGGAAACGTGACGAGCGTTTTCCATCGGATACGGTGGCTGTCGTCACGCACGAGCAGCCCGCTTGCCTTGCACATAGTGATTATTCGGTTGATGGTGCTAAGTTGCAGTTAAGGGCTTCGTTCCCAGGTCAAGAGAGCTACTTCGAAGGGCAAGAATATGACATGATCAAGTGAGCATTTTCCTACATCAAAATTGCATATTCTAATACTTCGTGAAAGCGTCTGGAGACCATTGGTCGGACCAAATAATGACTGGCCATTAGCAGTGTGCGACTACACATCTGTTGATATCAAACGTGATGTCATTGTGGCTGATCTTCTTCATACGAGCCGGATCTGCGAGAACCAACTATTGCATTCGAGTAGTCGCCATAAATGGTACTATGTTGAGGACCAACTGCCTAATCATATTTTGATCTTCAGGAATGTTGACTCGACCGGTAAACGTGCTAGTATGTCATTGATTGATTTCGTCGACGACGACTGCGATTACGTTCACTAATATTTGGGCAGAATCATTTCATTGTGCTTTCTTCAACCCGAACTCCCGCAACCCACCTAGACAAAGCTGTGAGGCACGATTTGTTGCTTTTAGGTAGGCGTATTGGCCTTGTTATAGTAAAGAACCTCTAGCCAATGAAAACTTTGTGTCCCTCTTAGCATACATACATTTCCTAATAATGGATGAACGAATTGCATGGCAGTGATCGCATGGAGTTATTCCGACCTTCTCGTTGCCCATGTCTCTATGTCCTCACATAGTCTAGCCAATGATGACATAGACTTTGCACCAACCGCGAAACACGCGAATGACCTCTTCCTCTTGGGGCAAGTGTACCATGTCAGTACCAGCAATTCCCCCTTTTCTATCTGCTTTTCAAAGGCATTCTTGAAGTCCACTCTGCTACATCGGAACTCCATGTACGGCAGCACACATGCTTTATCAAATCCTAGGTCATGAGCGAAATGTTCACGTAGACACCCGAGCACGAAAGTGCCTGTCGGTCGTGGATTCAGATCAACAATACAGTGCTGTCCCGCTGTATCAATCATGACATCGATGCCTACTGGACCACGATAGCCCGCATCGTATAGAAAGTTTGCTGCTTTCTCACAGATCTCAGTATAATTTTCCTTCAGCCTGTCTTGCGCGGAGTACGTGATACTACCACCAAGCCAATGCCCCGTCTCTGAGAAAGTCTGCAGACAGACACTCGAAATCCAGACATGTTTGTCACTCCCTACATAGAAGTTGACGCTAGTGGCTGGTGGTCCTGGCAGAAATTCCGTGAAGATGAGACTGCAGGGATTAAGATGCGCATTATCGGTGTTGAGACGGGGAAATTCGATGCGGAGAATGTTTCCCAAGTCTGAAATCACTACTTGGTGGTCTTCCGGGGTATGAATTATGTACGTGCCTTTGCTACCGCCTGCTAAATTTGATTTGAGGACAAAAGGTCGGTCATGATGTCGGATTGTGTGGATTGCGCGGCCGATTTCAGCTTCAATTATCTCGGTGTTCCGGTCTGTCACGGACCGAGAGACATCAAGCACTTCTGCCTTTGGTGTAGGTAGATTTGAAATTGCAAGTGCTCTTTTTGACAACAAGCGGTAGTGAGAATCTGGATCGTTGTAATGTGGAAGACGCTCTAACCCATCTGACGGAAGATAAGGCATGACCATAGAGTCCCCAACAACCTGGCAAATATGCTCTAGCGAGCAGCAGAAATTTGGTTTAAACCGAGACCCTGGCTCAAGAACCCTTATGGTCTCCTCCAAATCTTCTTCCAGTGTCCTATGGGCTTCCGCAGCGATATCTTCGGGAGAGTGCTGAGGTTTGAAAAAGATAACGTCCATTTTTCCGCATATCCAAGACATCCTCTGCGGCATCAAAACAAGGTTTAGAACCGGCGACTGGGATCCAAGACTGTCAGTTCCTGAACTTCGCCATTGTTGGATCAGATACTTTGTGTTTCGAGGAAGTGTGGCTGCTAAGTCCGTATCTGAGATTGGATTATATGATATGAACACCTGACAGGGCGATGACGTATCAGTAACACGAGACTCCCGAGCAAAGAAATCTGATAAGGTGTCAATCAGCTTTATTTGAAGCATATTTCTGGAATGTGGGCAATTCTGAAAAGTAAAACTTTTAGAAAAACTTCTTCGATATACAATTTTAACAAGTGTCCTCAGACTAAAAACTTCATAGGGTTCCACCTCCCAGTTATATTATAAGGACTAAGGCTGCAGGCGTTCCTTGGGTGCGACACTAGGTAATACCCGGTAAAAGTGGTCACCGGTAGGGATAGCTGTATTCATGGATAGAGAGTTTTTGGTGGATAAGTGTAGATACATGGATTACTAATAGAGCCCTGCTACATGCTTCTTTAAGGCCGTTGCCTATTAGTAAAAGGCTTAGTTATCTAACCTCATACTAAGTATAGTCTTAGCTACTTAGTACTTATCGATAATGACTCAATTAAGCCTTTGCCGGACGCCTACTCTTTGCAGCTCATTAGTCGCCTAATAGCTTACATGGGGTATCATTTGGAATATTGACCTGATGTCTTGGATCTAACGGAAGCTACCAGATAGAATAATTGAGAACTCAATCCGTCGTATATGCCTCCTCCTTCTACAACCTCTGATAGGAAGTCGCCATCAAGTTCACCAATCACGGAACCTACTTGGACATTACCTATACTCCCGATTAGAAACATATCATAAAACGACCTCACATCTCTCCAAGTTATTTCATGCTCAAACATTCGGAGAATTTCAAAGTCCGAGCTTTCCTTATCATCTAGTGCGAGTGCTTCATCAACCCTCCGCCGAATTTGAATAGAAGACGCGGCAGTGATATCACGGTCTCAACCATCTATTCACGATTTACATCATAGCCCACTAGTGATAGCACTGCCCAGTTTATCCAGCTCAAGTATTCTGCTCGGCCACAACCCACATCCCCGGCAACGCTAATTGATCCGTACCAACCTCAAAAAGACTGGAAAAAGAAGTCTTTTTTGTTCGATTCAATCTGAGACCGCTAGCCCGAGTATCTCTACAGGACACAATAATATAGGGAGCCTTCTTTAAGAGTCGGTAAGCTGGACTGTATACTATTTCCAGTGCCCTCAAATGATCGCTTAACATAATCGTTTCCGGTTTCAAACATTAGAGCTGTCTTTTAAGAAGCCCAACGATCTAATCCGATCCAAGCTAGCCTAATAGAAGTAGACGACCATATTGGTAACTTTGAAGCCGGTGGGAGCATGATACGGAACTTGGCCGAGGCTAAGGGGAGATCTCGGACGAAACCCGATCACATGACTATTTTACCTTGCCAGTTTCGCACTAGTAGATATGACGTTCGACCTCACGTAGGATCGCATTAACCTAACAATGAAGGCTGTAGGGAAATGCTAATCTCCAGCTTTAATTGCTGTGTCAAGCGGTTGATCCACGAAATACGGCAGTCTTGAGGGGAGCGGCTAGTGGTTAAGCAGAGCAATGCCTATGGAGACTGGTACGGACTCAGTAGTGGCTGATGCCCTGGTAGAGTCCTTCGATGACCGGAGATCCATCGACATCAGTCGTAAAACAACTGCATGCATCGCATGTCGCAAGCAGAAGATTAAGTGTCTTATGCCCAGACATGTTCCGCCGTGCACGCGATGTAAGAAAAAAGGGCTACCATGTCATATAAATCCCAGCCTGCAGATGATCTTAGATGGCGACGCTGTGTGAGTGGTTTAACGCTGAATTTGGAGTCTGTTTAATAACGAAAGTACAGCTGGAAAACAAGAGTGGAGGAGAAACTCGAAAGCCTCATGGTTGTCGAGCAAAAGTTGCGCAATTTGGAGCATTCTCTTCAACTGCTACAAAGGACAACCGAGCGAGAGGCCTGTCGACAGGACGGGAGTCTACATGCGCAAAATGCATCTATACTGACTGGCTCGACAAACATAGCAGACCAATGTAGGATTCTGCAGCAGGACTGGCAGGCTCCTCCAGACGAAAATGCTCCTTCCAACATTGAAATCGTTATGGACCTCAATCAAGGGCCTGGTGTCATTCCCGCATCAGTGGTATCTCAGGCGCCGTCCACGCATAGTCCCAATGCCCCCGACTTAGTTGAAGGTGGTATCATCAGCTTAGAGCAAGCAAACGCCTTATTCGACTTGTACTACACGCGCCTCGATAACTTCCTCTACGTCATTCTTCCTGAACACTCTTCTTTAGAGAGTATTCGCAAGAGCTCACCGCTGCTGACTGCGGCAGTCTGTACCGTAGCCTCTCTACACGACCCATCATCTCAATATGAAGCTTTAAATCAGTACTTTATCCACTTGGCTTCATCGAGTATGTTCTCCAAAAAGAATAGCTGGGATGACATCCGCGCCTTTTGCATAGGTGCATTCTGGCTCAGCGATAAATCTTGGACGCTTGTAGGTACTGCAGCTCGCCTAGCCGGCGAACTGAATCTGCATCGATGCATTCCCAAGGCCCCACATACAAAGAAAGACTGCTACCTACGGACGCGCATGTACTATCAAGTCTTTGTCTGCGATCATCACTTCTCTATCGTATACGGTCGTCCGCCGTTGACTCGTGACTTTAGCTCCATCACAGCACCCACTGACTTCTTGAAGTCCGAATTTGCCACTGAAGATGACGTTGGACTTATCAGCCAGGTAGAATTGTGGACCATCCTTACCCGTGTCTTCGACCAATTCACTTTAGATCCGAACGCCTCCTTATCAGACCGCTTGATCCCTCAGATGCGACGATTGAACATTGCATTGGACACTTGGCGAGCAGATTGGACCGAGAGGTTCGGCGTCAATAATGGCCTAGGCGGCTACTGCCGGAGGGGAATCGGGTTATACTACCACTTCGCGAAATTATTCCTGTGCTCGCATGTCTTCCGTCTGGCATCTGTAGCTAAGGGAAAGCAACCCCAGCTTGACTCAGAATTCGCCGAGTTTGCAACTCTTGCTGTCCACTCGGCCGTGTCGATCCTCCAAGTTATCACCACCGACACTGAAATACAATCCGACTTCTCTGGATTCACCGCTTATTTCGATACCATGATCGCATTTGCATTCGTGTTTCTCCTCAAGATGACACTCAAAGATCCGATGAATGTCTTAGTTGATAAGATTGGAATCACTAAGTTGCTGGACAGATTAGTTGATGTTTTAGTTGAGAGGAGAGGAAAAGTGCATTCCAGACACTTATTAGGCAGTATTGCTAGCAATATGCGGGAACTATTGGATCGGATATTGCATAACAATAGTCATTGTGAAGGAAATGAGCAGGATCGCGGGACGTCGGCGCGCCTCAACGCATCCGAAGCTCCTGTTACAGGCACTCAATCCCTGAGCCCTACAGATGCGATGATTTTGGAGAATTACGACTTTTTATACTCCTCTGGGGGAGACTTCGACTTCGACTTCGGTTTCAACGGAACCCAGTCAACATATATGTCAGACCTGCACTGATTATGACTGCGAAAGGGCCTGGAAATCATAGGTATAGAGAACTCTTTCAGTCTGTGGAGTCGAGTAGTTTCTGTGTATCTAGCAATCTTTCCAGATTTATCTTAGCGAGTGCACAAGCTTGGTAATGAATTACATACTGAGCACTACCAGTTGAGCGCCAGATCAAAAACGTCAAAATTACGCCAGAGTCGACCTTCAGGAGCATCCTTCACTGGTACACTCTTCAGTAAAGGAATTGATTGCTCGGACAGGCCACCATGAGAACGCAATCGATAGCTCCCCAGGCCAGCAATATCATGCTCTCCCTCCCGACTTCCCAAGACAGCATTCACACGCGCAATAACCACGACATCTCCTTCCCGCTCAAGGGGCATTTCGAATTTCTTCGCTGCTGTTGGTCCATCCAACGCAATTTCCACTTCGGGAAATGACTGGCAGAATGTAATGATTTCGTCAACACTATTGGGTTTGCGATTGAAATGAACTCGCACGAACGATCCTAGAGCTCCGTGGTGTCGCACGAATGGATCTGTGATGGGACAAATGACCCTAGCAAAGTCTTTACCAAATTCGCGATTCAGCTCGTCTTCGAGGAACAGTGCATTAGGCGTGCCGTCATCCTTGGATTTATCATTCATGCCGTGGTCCCCCGTGACTGCAACGATGGCGCCCAAGTCCAATAGCCTTCCAATAGCCTTATCAATGCTGAACATCAAGTCATTCGCTTCCTTTTCTCCTGGAGCATGCTTATGCTGAATATAGTCCGAAAGAGTAAGATAAAGCAGATCCGATCTGCCTTCCTCTAAAAGCTTGATCCCGGCATCTAGGACGAAGAGCGACAGATCAGCAGAGTATTGTGTTGGCGTTGGGCGCCCAAGCCATTCTTCGACATTGGAGAGGCCATGTTCGGCAACGGTACACTTGTTGGCATACTGAGCGGAGAAACTGATCGCGCCTTTTGTGAAGTCAAGCCCGTGGTTGATGATCGCACGCAGTTTGTCTTTGGCTGTAATGGCAGCGACGCGTACGCCACGGTTCCCCATCTGCTCTAAGATTGTTGAGCCGCAAAGTAGTGAATCGTCTACGATCATGTGTTCCTCGAGGGTGACTTTGTCTAAAAAGAAATTACCGGCGATGCCATGGACCGCAGTCGGGGCACCGGTTATGATGGATACGTTATTGGGGTTCGTCAATGACGGCATAGCACAATGGGCTACCGCAGCGAAACCAGAATTGACCATCTTGGCCATGTTGGGTGTGATGCCATCATCAATCCCGCGCTTTAAATATTCAGGGTCGAAGCCATCGACACAGATCACTACTGTTGGATGCTGAGGAAGCTTGTATGTCCGGCCATGAAGTTCAATAGGTGACTTCGGATCTGGTATTTTGATTAAGAACATAATCGAGAGTATTCCGGAGCAAAATACGAACCAAGCATATTGACTGCTGTTTTACTGCTAATTATTGCTTATATGTTGTGAAATTAACTTTTGCAAAACATATATCTGATTGATAAAAAAGAAAATCGGGCATCTGGAGGACATGGAGGTAGATTTAAATATTGGGGTTGGCTTACAATCGTCTAGCAATCCATCAGTGAATTAATCTGTTCCTGTAAAATGATGGTACGGAGGATTGCCGAGTAAAGCAATAACTCGGAGGGGCGCCGAGAGAGACCTGCAGGTGCGGACACCTCCGAGTCCATTCTCTCCGGCAAGAGCGCTCGTCTTTCCACATCGGTTAATAAATGACAGAGATCCTACTGGGTCATACGCAGGTCCAGAAGTACAGAATCACGGAGTAGGCCGAGCGATTGCAAATTAAAGAGCCCTACTGGAAAATGGATAAGCCACTTAGAAGTACACTACGGCGCGTCGCCGACGACAGGGAAACTTTGTCAAAGTGCAGTCTAATATGACGAATTTGACATATTGAGTCAATGTTGAATATACTATGGATAAGTGGCTGGAGAATACTTATTCTCGACAGGCCTATGTATTTCTTTTACTACGTCGAGTTACCAATCTTATAAGATCTTTTGGTCCAGAATAAAGATAGAACCCCAAAGTGAAAAATAAGACATTGAACACGATATAGGCTATAAGAAACCCTACATTTCTCCAGCGATCGCTATAGTGCATGTTCATGGATGCGAGATACACGTCAGCTACGGTATAGGAGCAGAGCTGGCAATCTCGCGTCGCGTGCGGGTTGTATATGACGGCTTTTGTTGCCTGTGTAAACGTACCGGCGTATTCTTGACATGTTTTCCCGCTAGGTGGTTGGAATATATTGATTTCTGCAGGAGAACATTGAACTCGAACTCCATGAGTACCAAGAGTCATGAGTGTCGAGACTAGCCAGGTGAACGGACTGAGGTAGTAGGCAAAGTGCCAGAACTTGGCGAGCTGCGCGAGAGGTTGCAGTACACCGCTGAATGCCAAGATGAACGTGTAGAACAAGATTGTCATCATAGCCGCCGTCTCTGCATTTGGAGAGACAATAGCAACTGCTTGTGAGAAGGTAGTGTGGTAAACCTGGTATAGGAGAAAAACCGACCACATGAAGATGCTGCGGCCATCCGAAATGTCATGCCTCCAACCAACCGGGAAAAACCAGCATACAAAGCACAAGCTCGAGATGACGAAGTTAAAGGGAATTTCTACCAGAATGTTGGCCACGACAAAAGTGCTCCAATGGTACATGTTGGAATACTTTTCGCGTACGTCATAGATCTCGCGGAGGGTGATGAGGCGCGGCTGGAGAAGGACAATGAGGACCAGGCAAAGTAGAAGCACTAAGAATACCGAGAAGGTTCTGTTCTGGAGACCTTGTATTGAGTTGTCCTCCTTGTAGAAGGTGAAAGCCATAAAAAGGCCGCCAACCACGTTGATAAAGAGCTTCCCATGAATGTAATCTGGGGAACGCCAATGCTGAGAAAACAGCCGCCTTTGAACAATGAGGTACTGCTGGAGCCAGCTTGTCGCAAACTTGGTATCAACATTTCGAAAATCCTCTGCACTATTCTGGCCCACAGACTGGAACTGCTGGATGCGGGAGGTCATAGCTTGTCGTTCGGCTGACATATTCCAGATTGAAGGCCAATCCATTGTTGCGTGTCCTGTTGCGCCAGCTCCAACTTGTTCCAGGATGTACTCGGCTGGGTTTGCATTCTCCGGACATGGGGAAGCACCGTATTGGGTAAAATATTCGATAACCTGTCGTGAGTCCGAACCCAAGTCTCCAAAATAGACTGTTCTACCGCCGTTCGCCAAGAGAAGTAGACGATCGAATTGGGAGAGGAGTGTTGAAGATGGCTGATGAATAGTGCATAGAATAGCTTGGCCGGCATCAGCCAGCTCCCGCAGCAGACGTACGATGGATATCGCAGACTGGGAGTCAAGACCTGACGTTGGTTCATCAAGAAATAGCAGGAGTGAAGGGCGTGCAACAAGCTCGATCCCAATCGTAGCGCGCTTTCGCCGCTCAGCATTCAGACCCTTCCCAGGAGCTCCAATAACAGCATCGGCGTAGTCTTCTAGGTGCAAAATGGAGATGATCTTCTCCACGTAGGCGTATTTATCAGCTAAGGGCGTCTCCTTTGACTGGCGCAAAAAGGCCGAAAATCTAAAAGCCTCGCGAACAGTCAGTTCCGCAATGTGAACGTCCTGTTGCTGGCAATAGCCAGTTCTACGCTTGAAAGTTCCGTCGAGGGGAGTACCATTAATGGTGATTTTTCCAGAAACAATACCTGTGTCGGCTCGTTGCGCCAGGACATTAAGCAGTGTCGTTTTCCCAGCACCAGAAGCACCCATGAGCGCAGTAAGGGTTCCGGGTGCAACAAAGCCTTGAGCCTCATGTAGAAGGCGTCTCTTCCCGTCCTTTGCGTCAATGTCGTAGTTGATGTGCATCCAACAAAACACATCTTTGCTAGGCTCGATCGTTAGGTGCTGATCTGGTCTTGCCGTAGTTACGTTGCTGCACGGAAGATACGATTTTGATTCTTCACTGGGTTTATTCAGTATCTTGTCTCGTGAATACGATCTGCGAAACACCACGTTACTCGAGGTGACGGTGTTGAGCTTCTTGAACTCGGTCGCTGCTGCATACATCAGGGTAAAGCCAATGAAGAAGCCAGCGCATATGCCTAAATTCCTCCAGATGTTGGAATAGTAATAGTCGTGCGATATCCCGATATAGTCATCACCCAAAACAAAGGCATTGCCGGGTTTTCCCCCAACAACTGGACATACTTGATTGGCAACACTCACATGCTCAAACCCGGGCCCGGACGGTATGAGCATATGGCATGGCCCTTTTCGCCCGTGGAACTCGACTGCCATGAGCGCTTCGACCGAATAGAAGATGGGATTGATATACGAGATCCATTTAAACCACGGGTGCATTGACGGGCGCGGGACAACGTAGCCTGCATACATTGCGAGAGGGAGAACCGATAGCCCGGCTACTGCAAGTGCAGTCTCGACGGTATTTGCCAGAGCAGCGACGAGACGAAACCAGGCCGTCATGGTGAGTGTCGTGAGATAGGTGAACATGACAAAAAGGAAAAACGCACCGGCCTCCCTTTTCAGATTCGCCATGAAATACACGATTACAGTGAAAGCGATAATGTTGATTATCTTCATCGGATATTGTGATATCATAGTAGCCAGGGCGTCAATGTATGGGTGGTACATGCCATATGAGTGCTGCTTCTCCACAATAGGTCTCTGCGAGAATTGCGCGGCAACTTCGGCGAAGGTGACGATGATGTTAAAAAGCACCATGAAGAAGATTACCCCACCCTTGGAGAAGAATCCGCTGGTTCCTGGATCAATATCGTAGAACATAGATCCGATAACCAGAGGGACGACGAGCATGGTAACTGTGATTGCGATGAAGTATGCATATTCGCCTCGAATACGCTGTGCTGCACGAGAAAATGTGACAGCAAATTGCTGGGCCAGATTCAGGCTGTATGGAGAGCGGTGGCGGGTAGCGGGTGCCTTTTCAGCTGAACGATGAGTCTTGAATCGCTTCACTTCGTCGGACAGTCGAGAAGCACTTTCTGCGTGATGTTGTTCGATTTCGGATCGTAAACGGCGATAGTCATCGCTAGCTTTCCACGCCTCTGCGAACTCCTGGGCCGTGCGGGGAACTCGATCACGGAAGCTATCCTGCACGACGCGGGCGCCCGCGTCTGTGACCGAAACCAAGAATTCTGAAGTTGTCTGGCGTGGGCTGTAAACGAAGCCTAGCCTAGTGAAATGGTTCTTAGCAGCTTCCAGCGGACCGAAGAATATCTGATGACCTTCATGTATGACAAGAACCTTGTCATAAATGTCAGAAAGGGTGTCGCTCGGTTGGTACAAGGCAGAAATGGAAATGCTGGACGTAAGATTGGTTGCTACGCGGAGGGCGCGGGCAAAGTCAAGTGATGTTGACGAGTCAAGGCCACGGGTGGGGTTATCCCAACAACTAACACAAGCTCTAGTGAGCAGCTACACAGAGTCAGCGACGGCAGTAAGGGGTCGTAGAGAGTTTACCATTTCTGCGATAGAAACGCGACGCCTTTCACCCCCAGATATGCCGCGTACAAAGTCGTTTCCTACTCGCGTCTCAGCGACGTGAGTCAATCCAAATGCTGCAAGTAGGATGTTTTTGGTTTTCTCAATGTACTGCTTCCTCGAAATTCCAAATATGCGCTGATGGGGAGTTTTAGTACTTGCAGCGAATTCGATGGTCTGGGCAACAGTAAGGTGCGGAAAGTGGGTGTCCCTTTCGCCATTGAAGGACATCATGCTCCGGAATCGTTCGCGCATTACCTCGAGTGGAACGCCGCTGTAGGTGATGGAGCCTCTACAGGCTCGATAATGTTCAGTCTGACCAGCAAGCACTTTCAGCAGTGTCGTGCAGCCACTGCCAGGTGCACCAAGAACGAGAAGCATTTCACCCGGGGCAAGCAGACCGTCTATACCATTCAAAATTGGCTTCTCGAGAGTGGCCCTCCAAAGAGTCCGCAGATATGAGAGTATGTCGACGAGAAACGATGCCGCATCCCTCTGAATGACACGGCCGACATCATCGCCCGTGACATGCACGTCTTTCCAACAGAGCGAGACGTGAGGCGCAAGGGATCCTATTCCATCCTGCTGAGATCGGTCAATAGCAGCTTTCAAGGTCCTTTCCAGAGTCCAATGCGGGTCCTCTACGTCGAAAGGATCGCTCACCTCGCCGTGTGTACGGGCGCTGGTGGATACGCGACGAATAAGCTGGGCGACGGCGTGTGGTGATAGCGGCTCTTCGTCTGGGGTAGATGTTGAAGCAGAAGAGGCACGGTCCTTGGCTTCGACGCTATTTGTGAATTCCTGCTGCATGATTATAGCGGCGAATTGGGAGTTTAATAAATAGATGAAGAGGAAAGATAAAATAGGCGCGAGGGTTATAGTCCCTCTCTTTTATTGTGCTCAGATCCATAGTGAGACTCGGCCGCAAGATTCAAGTTTTCAGAAAGGCTCAGTCTCCACAATTAGGGTCATCACGGTCAGTTGTTGAAGCATCAACAAGCCCATGTGCTCCTTTTTGTCTTAGCGTCACCACTACTGCACCTCCTCGGCTCCGAGGCCCATCACTAAGTTCTCCTCCCCGAACTCTGCGCATGCGACAATTGGCATGGCAGAGTATTCTCGGACAATTCTCACGAGATGAACGAAAGGGAGAAGTATATGAAATCATGCGATCAATGCAAGACGCGCAAAGTGCGCTGTAGCGGCGCTGGTACGTATCGACGTGACGATGATATCAGATACGATTAGATCCTAACTAGCACTGTAGGGCATCAAAGGGCCATCAGCTGTCTAAATTGTGCACGTCGTGGCGAGATATGCCATTTCAGCTTGCTTCGAAAGCCACATAGGCGAAGCCCACGAACTGGTGCTCAGGCAATTCCAGTCGATTCGCCAAGTATGAGCGACGACACGGTCCAACCACTTGAAGATGATGACTTTCTAGCAAGAAGCGAGACTTCGGAATACTACGGTCTACAGGAATTGTACATTGACCGACTCCTCACAGGCCCTCGCCCTGCATCAACGGAACATGTCCCGAGCGAGAGTCTCCAGGTAAGCCATATGTCAAGGCCCTCGGCCGAGACAAGATTTCACAGAGGCTGATAAAGCAGACGCTAGGAGTTTTTGGCAAGCCAACTTCCCCGATCCTGAAACAATGTCCTTCTGAACTTAAACAGGAAGCGAGTATAGCCTGACATTCTTCTCTGAGGCACGTCTTGCATCACTTGAACACCGACTCGGCCACGATGGCGTTTCGAGGATCCGGAGTCAAATGGCAACCATCATTGCTCAGCGCATGAAGACGGTCGAGAAAGTACCCCCTCCAGCCGTTGATAGTGACCGGCGTCCCGGCTCCGGTGCCAACAATGCGTTCACTACAGCCTGCATTCAAGGTACGGATTGGTCATTCCAAAATCTGACAAAATATTGACGGCTATATCTAGCGTATTTCGAACACGTCCATCCGATGCATCCATTTTTGGACAGGCTTCAGGTGGAGACCCTCGCGCTTGGTCCCCAACTCGAACACAAGCTTGCGACCGACAAGGCCTGGTCGGCGCTCTTCTACAGCATCCTAGCCCTCGGTTGCCAGTATCACGACGGGGGAAGCTATCAACCTGCAAATAATACAGCTTGGAATTTCTTTTCCGCAGCACTAGGCCTCTTCCCCGACTTGCTTATAACCAAAGCCAATTTGACAGTCGTCCAAGCTATCACATCCATGGCCATCTTCGCGTCAAACGTATCGTGTATGCAGTTCGAATATGTAATGGTCTCAGAAGGCGTAAAGAAAGCACAGATTCTTGGCTACAATCGGTCGAGTGCACCTGGCAACGATCCACGTAACCGCACCTTTTGGGTACTGTTCTGCTTGGAAAAGACCATGGCTTTCACTATGGCTAAGAGCTCCTTCATCATGGACGCCGATATCAGTAGCGCGTTACCGGTTCACGAACCATCAAGCGGCGAATTTAACTCATTTCTTGCCTTTATCAAGCTATCGAGATTATTCAGTCGCATTTACTCGTCACTTCACTCTGTAAGTGTGCGGGGTCGACCGAGGAACTATTTCAAAGCAACCATCAGCCGACTCAAGAACGAGCTCGAGCAGTGGCGCACAAACATTCCTCCGCCCTTTCGGCCGGCATTGGAAAGTCGAATCCATGGTCTTCACACAAATCAAGACTTGGGCACGTGCGTCCGGCTACACTATGGTTATCATAGCACTATGCTTCATCTCAACCGTGCTTCTCTTCATCTCAAGCATCCAGATGTTGATGCCTCCAATACAACGACCGATATCATGCGGACAACCCGGTCGATCCTTGAATTGACAAGATACATTGATGTTCAGCCGTACACACCGCTTTGGTATTGCACGCCACAAGCTTTGGACCGAAATAGCTAGCTAATTGCGTCCACAGGGTCCTGGCAGCTGTGCCGCTCACAGCTTTGTTCGTGTTGTTTGACCTAGTCATTGAGAATCCTTCTCATCCCGACACCTCTTCTAACCTTGCACTACTCGACATTGGTAGTGGCCATTTCAGTCACATCGAGTATGCTTCCAAGGGCTCTCTACCCGGATCCATACTCTCGGAATTTGCACATATTGCACGCTGCTACGTACGGGAAACTTGTCAGTCCCACAGCGAGAACCCCAGGACTGGCCCGGGTGCTTTCCCCTCATTAAATACCGTGAAGGATACAAACGTCCCAGGTGATACGCATATGTTGCAGGCCACTAATCTTACACCGCAGTTAGGGGATCAGGTAGATTTGGGCTTGCACCAATCTCTTACAGATTGGTGTCCTCAGGATGATGAACCTCTTTCAGCAAGGACTGATGTCTTGGACTTGTTCGGATCGTATTCTTATAGCTGGGACGAAGAATGGTTGTTTCGTACTGTGCCGTTTTAAATACCTTTTGCCTTTACAATATTGTGGACGTAAATTAGCTTTGACGTCCAGTCTTTGTACTTTTTTTGTCGGTGGGCTCGAAATTACGAATTTCTGCGGTCAAGCCATGCATGGTTTCGAGAATTATTCTTGTCTCAGGCGCGAGTCAAAGGCTGACTGAAGTAGACAAAGAGTTGATATTCAATGCAATGCCATTTCTGCTAGTGAATTCGCCATTATAGAACATATATTCAACAGGGGAGAGACAGCTCTAGCGAAGCTTTGCGAGAGTACTGCCTGGTCACCCCCTATAAATGCAGGGAATTATAGAAACGTGACGGATCCACAAGACTGGAAGGAGTATCGACGATTAATTTCGATGCGCGGAGCAACCCGTGTTTTGCTAGTCCGAACGAATGTTGGCTCGTTAGTCAAATGTCGTTGTAACATGATTGTAATATTTTAGCTAGATCAAGGAAGGGATTCGGAGCGAAAGAACTGAACAGTCATAGTTGTGTCGTAATAATCCTGGCCTTGGAGGCCAGGCCAGATTGCTAGAGGGCGACTTGCTTGTTCTTTGACATCAACTGAGGATTACTCTCGGTCTAGGACAAGATAGCTTCGGCCGGCTTCCGTGTTGGACTGTCCCTTCACGTGCGAAACTAGCTGCTTGGGAGGGCTTCCTGTCTTTCTATTTACTTGCCGTCGGGAGAGCTTGGGCGAGATATAGACAGACTGGCTCAGGAATCCGATCGGAACCCATATCTTTAATGCGGCCGATACAGCAATTACAATCTTCACAAGTCGAGGAGTCTCTTTTGTCCAATTGTGCTCGTTGTAGTAGCCGCCCTAAGGTGGGCGATGTATTCGCATCTAGAAATAATGGAAGAAGCATCGGACCTTCTTTGCTTTAGTGCATTTCACAGCAACGCGTCTCCATGGCTTCAGATATGGGCCACCGACAAGTAGTGGGGCTGTTGCTAGTCAAGGGCGTCGACTGACAGGCGTAGAGTCAAACTAGGTTGAAAGAGACTGAGGTGCTGAGTATGTATGTGTCAGAGAGGGAGTATAGGATGCCCAGTGGAATGAATCTTTGTTTGCGAAGCAGCATAGGGCAACCTAGACATATTTGGAAGTATTCTGCGCCGATGGATCAAAGCTTTCGAAACAGGAGGAGGGTACAGCAGTCTTATTTTATTATCACACAGGGACCTGAGTAGCGGGTTGGTATATAAGGGCGGTTAGGTAATTTGAAAAGTGCGCGTTCAGGATTCCAACGATGGCCTAGCGTTCCGCTAAATGTTATATCTTGTTGGTCCGATGTTTTATTTAGAAAATCAAGTGGTTAAATTACGACGTTCCTGAGCGGACCTCTCGCTTATACTACCGGTAGTAGTCTAAGGCACGAGATAATGTTAGACAGCCCTAAAAATCCTCAGGGCGCATTGAATAGCCAGGCTGACAGCAGATCAGCCCAACAATGTGTGGAGGGTCATATCTAGCAACACCGCCTCGCTCGAAGAACAAGTAAATACATAATGCTTCCTACGTCCTAACTTTACTGCTTATTCGCTCTTTCTTCATATACCCATTAAAGTCGCTTCTCTGGTCCTATCCATCAATCACGAAAATGAAGACCGTAGTCCTTCTCTTGTCCCTCGCCGCCGCTATTTCCGCGCTCCCTGCCGCCTCAGATGACAATTATTGCGCAACCTGGTTGTACCAAGACGCGGACAAAGGCAACAATGGAGCCCAGGTACAGTCGGGCACATTTTCGATACCTGCAGGCGGTGAATCGACCTGCTTCCACGGCTTCTACGACGCCGCAAATATTCCACAGCAGACAACAGCAATTGAGAAATTTGGAGCGTGCACATGTTTCTTCTTCAAGTAAGTGCCGACCTATCTTACGGCAATACCCAAACGGTCCTTGATACTTACAAACATTTGTGTAGGTCCGGAGATTGCACAGGGGATGATCCATATACCATGGACCAAGAATATGTCGCAAATGTAGGCGATGAATGGAATGACCAGATTCAGTCGTATAAATGCAAGGCTACATAAGCATGTCTTGATTGAGGACAACCGCAGTAGAAGAGAATGCGATCGTATACACACTGCATCTGCTGCCTACGGTGTATTCAGGCAAAATTGTATGGATCGAGAAGCGCGAAGCTTTGAGGGACACTAGAATTGGAAAAGCTCACTCATAGAAGAATGGACTGTTGGCTTACTATAGAGGGAGGTCGTTACGTCGCATCATCGCGTCCACTGGTGGGCAGGCTACCGTGTCGCATCCTGTTCTCTAATTGTCTAAATAAATCTATTTTGAGAGTATGTTCAAAACGTGTCATTCAATGTCTCCACGCGCTGGGAGTTAGTTCGGGTATTCCCGAAATGCAGTAGCGCACATTGGCCGTCGAGTCTCTACAAGCTATGGCTCCCGTGCCACGGTTCATTTCCTTGGAGGTAGGAGAAGGCATAGCTACATTGATGAAGCTTTGTATAAAACTCAACCACTATCTATATTGCGTAACGCGGAATATTAGACATATAGTGTCGCTAACAAAATGGACTTTTAGTTATGGAAATAGAGGCTGACATAAGGATCTGGAGTTTTGAAAAGGTTGCAGCTTCCTATCTAGAATAAATGCAGATATACCGGCTCCTTTAGTCCACTAGTTTCGGAAAGAATCTGCTCGAAATATTACATGATATACCATATATAGTGTCCGTTTGCTCGGCATCAACCGTTCTGATGGTACCGCATTTACACTGCTCCCATTCACAAATGAATGTTGGCCAGTTTTGCTAGACCTCCATTCTGTACTTTTGCTTCAACATCTGATAATACAGGAATGAAAACATTGCTCTTGTCAATGTGGCTAACCTCGATTTCTTTCTTTAGTGATAAGATTTATCGCCTACTCGATGCCTCCTGCACCAAGCACGTTTTAGAGATACGCAAATGTGATGCCAATCTTTCAGTGGTTTCGGCACCAATTCCATGAAATTTCTGAATTAGAGGTATAAGGGCCTAATACTGCTTGCTGCAGATTTCCGTCCTCCATGAGAATTTGGAGAGTGTTCGGCGAAGGGTGTGGCTCATAATCCACGCTTAAAAGCCTCCAAATTAGTCTTGTCACTGAAGCAAGGGCACGGATATTTTTTTTCTTTCAGAGCAGTAAGCGTGAATATTATCTCTAGTACACAAGTGCGTCAGCTATGCAGGCTAGAAATGGGCACTACTGTAGTTGAGCATTAATGTGGATAGTAGGTTGGGGTTTCAAGAACGCAGTTGCTACTACCGGAGACGAGATTAAATCGAGTCGCTAAAAAACATGTGAAACCTCTAATAGCTGTAAAACCTTGTGCAGCTATTCCCTCAATGGGCTTAGCCGTGTAAGCTTGGAAGTGCGTCTATATGAGTGCGGTTAATGAGGAAGACGTCAAGCCGTAAGACTACCGCCTTCCGTCAAATCTGCCCTCCAGATCATGAACTCATCGGCACCGAACAGGGAGGCTATTTGACGCAGGCAATGATTGGATGAAGTGTATCGCCCCGTACCCTCGCTACCGGTAATCCTTCCCGCATGCACTGCAGCGGATGAAGCCGAGCACAATCGCCACCCCACTTCTACATGTCGGCCACGTGTGATCCGACCTGGTATACGGGAACATGTGAGTAAGACCTTGGCGGCGCATTGGTCCGTCTTTTCAAAAGCAAGGCCACGGGCGAAGCCATGGGCAATGGCGTGCACGTTTTCGCCTTTCCGTTGTAGCTACTAGCTACTGAGTGTAGCACAATGATTTGAACTATCTAGCAGAGGGCTCAACAGGCAGTTTCACGATCTTTTTCTGACCGGCTAACGCGTCTATCGTATCCATCCCCTTCGGCCAATTGCTTGATTATGCGTACACAGGGGATGTGCTGTGGGTCTCTCATCCTAGGAAAACCTTCCATCGGGACTGATTGTCAGTGAGCATTAACGCCTCCAAAACCACCATCAAGCTCTTGATTTTCCGTCCACACCATACCGGTAATTGTGATTTAATATACATTTGTTTTCAAGGGGGAGACTAAAACAATCGCCTCCCTAAGTGTGTGTTTTAGCTTGTAAACCTATGAGTTCTGGAATCAAAGTCTCCGAAGTTTGGTATCGAAACCAATGTGCAGTTGCCAAAATTGAGTTCGTCATAAGAAGATGCTTCAAGCGGATCTCATTGCGCTCTCTTGTAAGGTTCGTCTGGGGAGACAAATGCTAGCCTTATACAAGGCGGGCGACGTGAATATATACCTTGAACTCACCCATTAGGCAGTCCAAGGCGGAACAAAGATCTGACCCAGAGCCGCAGTTGCCTGTCCCCGGAACCTCCCCAACATAGTGGGGCTTCGTGCTAATCCTGCAACTTTATTACGTACAAGTTTAAAGAAATGGTTGTTGGACTGCGATGAGAATAGGCCAGGCTGTTCATTAATCAGGAGAGATTTCACGACACGCGGGTCCCAAGGACCGCACCAATACAAAAACGACAGTGACACGATCAATCTGGGGCTCGTATTGTTGTCCCGTCCTTGGACCAACATGCTCGTGTGCCTAGCTTCCCCATGCATGCTCGCGGAGCCGCATGCTGCACTCCACTGTAAGACGTAGATGCCGCTAATCGTGATGAGGAAAGGAAGGCGTGTTCGAAAACTCTTGTCGATGGAAAAAGACGCGCGCGTAGCGTCAGCGAGAGCGTCAGCCTTACCCGGAAGCCCAAGACGAGCTAATGGTGGGCTAGTGATGTGTACGAGCGAGCGAGTCAACGCCGTCTTAATAGCGCCATGGCATCAAGAGACCCACAGGGGAAGATTTGTGGCGTAATCTTAGAGAAGGTAGATTACATTAGGTGCCTAGACAGCCTAGAAAACGGCGTAGAGCGCAAGCGTGCGGAGTACATACACAGTAGTAGAGACGTGAGATGGTTTTAAGCTTGATCGAAGAGTCTTGGTTTTTCGCCACCTGTTGCTTAACGTGCGTCGTAAGAACAATAGTTAGTAGTGTGGAAGACAAGAGTAGACAGCGTGATAGCCAAGTAGACGACAAGAGGCCGCCATCTAGTCTGGCGCGTGCATGGCTGAAGACGCCGGTCGATGTTGCGATGTTTTGATATATGTACAGCAGGCCCCGGGGCTGGGGTCTGAGGGTGAAGTGGTGCGCACGGAACCAGGCGCGAGAAATTTTTCGCGGCTCGCAGGCTTGGACTGGCTGGCTACGACTGGTTTCGCACAATGCAACCGTCACATGGCTCGCACGGGTTTTCCATCGAGTTGTCTTCGTGTGGATCGGCGCGACACCCGGGCATGCAGACTAGCTTGAGGCGGCAACAATCGGCCTCGCTGGCTTCTCCGCAGTCTAATACCCCGAAGTTTGCGCCCACGAGCGGCCGGGTGGCGCCACGGCCCAACCTGCCAAGGTCAGCAACGCGGCTTAAAATGCCGCTGGCGTCACCAACGTGGGCCTGAGCTGGAAGAGGCACAGCGGGTACAGTAATCACATCATCCGCTGTGGCCCTCTGCGTGTCGGAGGCCATGATTGGCGCGTCTGGGGGTAGGGACAGACAGACAGACCGACAGACAGACAGACAGATGGCCGGATGGACAGACAGATGGATGGACCGACAGATGGACGAAGGGATAGCCTGATAGACCGTGAGGCAGTGAGACAGTGGGCCAGTGAGACAGACCGGTGGACAGACAGGCAGAAAGGGACAGAGACACAGAGAGACAGAAGGGTCGACAACGGACAGGCCGACAGCCAGACGGTCAGAGAATCGCTCGACCCCCGGCGCGCGCAATCTCGTGTCGTACTGTACCGTGTGTCCGTGAGTCCGTGAGTCCCCGTCATGCCCGTGTGAGTGAGCGGCAAACATGACTTGCCCGGACCACGCATGCACAACCTGACAACCTCAAGCAGCCAAGGCCCGGCCGGTATCTAGTCATGCTGGCGTCGAATCAAGATGGCTCCTCCGAGCGCCCCACCCGCTCTTCAATCACGAGCCGGTGAGATGTGGCCCGCCTTATCCTGATAGTGCTCCCCAACCTTTGCTTGGTTATCTCCGCATGGGGTATACCGCGCACAACAGTGGGCCTTCATGGATGCATTGCTACATAGCGCGAATCCATCTCCTGGAAAACTGGAGCAACCACCCCTCGCGCGTAGAAGCCCTCGTTAGGCCTGCCTGGTCCCCGGACTCTGCCCCAGAGTCGCGGTCGTGCTACCGAGTATATCTTCGCCCGTTTCCTCCAGCTTTCCCCGGCGCAATCCACTGCGTCTGGTCCCCTCCCAGCTATCCTAGCGACCGCACTCAACCATGGCCGAAAAAGACCCCTCCGACCTCTCGTACGGCTCTCACAATGAGAAGTCCCACAATGAGAAGGCCATTGACGCTCCCTTGCCCGAGACGGACGGCGGAGCTAGCCGCCGAGGCTCTGTTGCTCTCAACATCGTCGAGAATCCGCTACAGGTGAGCATCGAGCGGTCTCGTAATTGACGCGGCAATTGGTGCTGACCCGTCCTGCAGCGCAGTTCCAAGGAGCAGGTCGTCGTCGATGCCCGGGCGTTCGCCGAATCGCACGGCATGGCTGACCAAGCCTCTTTGTTTGGCCGCGCAGCCCTCGTCGCGCGCGAGCCTGGGAGATTTGAGATGGTGACCGAGCTCGACGAAGAAGAGCGCGCTTCCCTCGCCTACGAAAGGGACCACAAATGGCACGGCCCAAAAATGCTGTGGTACTCGATCGCTCTTTGCGCCGTCGGAGCCGCAACCCAGGGCTGGGACCAAACAGGCTCTAATGGTGCCAACTTGTCGTTTCCCCAGGAATTCCACATCGACGGCAAAGGTCGCGACGAGTGGATTGTGGGAATCATCAACGCCATCATTTTCCTGACTGCTGGCCTCATGTAAGTTTGTTTTCTACCACGCAATCTGCCGCCTTTGCCACTGTGATGGGCTAATGCGCTTCGACAGCGGTGCCTTCATCGTCGATCCGCTCAATCACTACTTTGGTCGACGAGGCGAGATCTTCATCACTGCCTGCTGTCTCACTGCCACCCCCATTGGCTCTGCATTCGCAAAGTCTTGGCAAGGGTTGTTCGCTGCGCGTTTCGTCATGGGCATCGGCATCGGCGCAAAGAACGCAACCGTCCCCATCTACTCGGCTGAAATGGCCCCGGCTCGGATTCGAGGAGCCTTGGTCATGTTTTGGCAGCTTTGGGTCGTAGCAGGTACGATGACCCCTGTCTCATTTTTTTCCGAGTTTTTGCTAAATCGCCATTTTCAGGTATTTTCCTGGGCTTCTGCGCCAATGTCATTGTGAAGGATACCGGTGATATCTCTTGGCGTCTCCAGCTCGGTTCCGCCTTCATCCCGTCCTTCATCCTTGGAGTTGGCATTTTCTTCTGCCCCGAGTCCCCCCGTTGGCTCATGAAGCATGGCAGGTACGCCGAGGGGTTCAAGTCCATGGTACGGTTGCGTGCGCATCCTATCATCGCCGCAAGGGACTATTATTACTCCTTTGTCATTTACGAGGAAGAGCTCAAAGTCGCTCGTGGCGCGGGCTACTTCTCACGTCTATGGGACTGCTTTGCTGTGCCTAGGATCAGGCGTGCGAACTATGGTGCTTCCACAGTCATGATTGCTCAGCAAATGTGCGGTATCAACAGTGAGTTGGCCTCAACGTTCCGCGCTGTGATATATCTAACACCGTGCAGTCATTTCGTTCTACAGCTCAACAATCTTCGAAAATGTCGGCTACTCCCCCACTGAGGCTTTGTATGCATCTCTTGGCTATGGCGCTATTCAGGTCGTTGCCACCATCCCCACCCTGTTCTTGATTGACACCAAGGGTCGAAGGACTCTCACCCTAGCTGTAAGTCGCTCCATTCTTCGTTCCAGATTTTTACTGATGATGGTTCCCCAAAGACCTTCCCTCTTATGTGCATCTTCCTCTTGGCCGGCGGTCTCTCTCTACTGAATGATGAAGGCAGCCGTGGCGCGAAAATTGGACCTGTCGTGCTGTAAGTCTATTCGTCACTCTTGCGCATGCATAACTTACTGATATATGCTAGATTTGTCTACCTATTCACCATCTGCTACTCCTTGGGAGAAGGGCCCGTCGCCTTCCAGTACTCCGCAGAGGTGTTCCCCACAATCCAGCGAGAGCAAGGAATGGCTTGGGCTGTGTGCATCAACAACACTTTCGGTCAGTGACTCAACCAGGCCTCATTTACTTATACTAACGCGATATTTAGCGGGTGTCCTCAGTCTGACTTTCCCTCGTATGCGGACCGTTATGACTCCAACGGGAGCATGTGAGTAGCATTGTTGATCCTGGTACATTTATAATTTGCTAATCTCGACTCTAGTCGGATTCTATGCTGGGCTTAATCTTATCGCTTGGTTCATGATTTTCTGTTTCGTCCGAGAGACCAAGCAACTCACACTCGAGGAGTTGGACCGTGAGTAAACCAGCTCAAAACGTGCGCCGTATCACGACTAACGTCCCCTACAGAGGTATTCTCCGTCCCAACGAAGACTTTCCTGCACTACGAGACCACCGTGTGGCTTCCTTGGTTCATCAAGCGATACATCTTCTTCCAGAAGAATATCCCCAAGCCGCCGCCAATCATCGAGAAGGCAGACAGACCCGAGGAAATCATAACCGCGTAAACACTCGGAGGGACCCGAGGAGAGTTGCGCGAGGGAATTGGGGAAGTAGAGAAAAACGCTTCAAAAGCGTTTGGATATGCTGCTATAGATAAGAGACCTAAGGCTGTCGTAGAAAGGAGCTGTAGGGAACAAATGGCTGTAGATTGAATCACTAGCATTCAAAGCATCCTATACACCTGTTCCACGTGTGCGCATGCCTTAACCCAGCTACACATACTTGTCATCATTGGTCAGCTCTCATCCAGTTCACCGTACCCTTTATCCTGGCGATAGGAGTGCAACCGGCTTGTCTTTAAGATTCTAGGCGAACAGTCTCAACTAAGAGCACCAAATCCAGCGAACAATTGGTTCAGGGACTTTGTCAGCGTCCGTGAGTATGCTGACGTCGCCCAGCTAGTCTTCCACGTGAGCACCACTTTCGCATGAGGTGGTATCCAGAAATTTGATTGACCTTGGTACATTTCTGCTGCCTTTACTAATCAAGACGAAGAATCAGGCTCCCCGGTGGAACATCCATTTAGAGAGGGCTTCTACCCAGGCCGCCTAAGCAGCCCAAAGTAGCGAATTGCACCCGAGATTTTTGTTGTTAGGAAACCTGTCAACGAAATTGTAGAATCGATCATACTTATCTAGACCAGTGACACTCTTTTTACAAGAAATGCTTTCGGATCTCAATATAAATTCTTCTTAACGATGATGTACTATCTTTAGATGGTAATCATAGAATCAAATCATCATTAAGAGGGTTTACAATCACAAAATGCAGGAACTCTAAAGTTTGGGGCATTCCATTGTAGAAATAATTTGACGCTTATCAAGATGATGTTACTTTCCAGGTGATTAGCCGCCAGAGAATAGATGTTGTAATGGGGCACAGCAATGAAGACCTTTTTAAAATTAGAATGGCAACGATATATCTTAAGTTCCATTCAATTGGCGAGGTTTCTGGGGAAGTTAATACAGCATCTAGTGTAGATGATACGTCAATGGCCTTAGGGCTCGGTCAGACTGACTCCAAATAGATGCCAGTGGATACAATGTGGCGTAGCAGTTCTATTGAGATATGGTCGTGCCGCATTCAGTCCCCTGGGTAAAGATCATGGGATCCAATGATATGGTTATTTTCACTGACTATCAATATGAACACACTGTACATTGGATGCCATTCTGATGATTATGAACCATGCAATTGGGAGCGCACTAGGCAATTCCTATCCTTGCGTCTCGAGGTAATATTGGAGTGCGGCGTGTCTCAGTGACTGAAATGTCTTAGATGCCTTTCAAAGTCAGCAATCGTTGAACATTTCTCCCTCATCCTCGCGGCTTATACTGCACCACTTTCGCTGAGCAATCCGATCTTCTACTCAAAATTTCAGGACGCTCTTTTTATTCGTTTTGCCGTCATGAAGGCAGCCGTCATTAAAGCGCAAGGTGGTGTAGAATTGAAGGAGGTGATCGAGCCGTCATCTCGGCCAGAGTATCTCAAGGTGAAGACCGTCGCTTTGGCTATTAATCCAAGTAGATATATCACAGAATCTTCCCAGCCATGCCAGAAAAATACGAGTTTGCTACGGAGTTTTGGAAAATAGCTTCCTCATTGGTGAAGGAGGGAAGGCTGACCCCTCATCCAGTACAAGTGTGTGCAGGAGGCATGATGGGAATTCGGAATGGGTAAGTCTAGCAATAATGTTGATTCACAAACTTACTTTCTCTACACTACAACTTCTTCAAAATAAAAAATTCCGAGCTAAAAAGCTGTTATACAGAGTTGAAGATATGTCAGGCATTGACACCCTAGAACAGCTAGCGAGCGACGAGTGACAAGACTCCGCTCAAATAATATCTTTTTAGATGGAAATCCTGGAAACGCTATGTTTGGATGCTATTAAAATTATATTCGATCTATCAAGCGGTGTCAGTCCTTGTATAAATGTGCAAGCCGTGTTGGAATATGCCTGGTTTTCAATAACCACTTTCGACAATCTCCAATTCACTCTCACTAACACTTTTTGACCTCCCAGATGCCGTCTTCGGGCTCTCATCACTCGCATTTCCTAAACTATCCAGCTCCAAATCAGCATCCTCTCTCTGACTCCTCTCGACTCTGACCTCCGTTGTCTTCACAACCTCCATATCCTTCAAGCTGATATCCGGGCCGACATCGTCCATGCGCGCGTATGCCGAATTGCCCAAGGTACTACCAAGCATTGTCCCTTCTCCAGCTGCGGTAGTCTTGGGCTTCTTGCCGGACTTTTTAGTGGTTATGAAGTCGGCGGTACGATGTGATCGCGATCGAGGATCACTAGAGGATTCTTGGATACGGCCCTGGAAGAGATCGACTAATTTGTTCAGTATAGCAAATTCCATCTTCAATTTGACGCTATACACGGCCGCTTTGTAGGTCACCTGAATATCGTATAGGCCCGCATACTCAATAGCAAGCAGCGTAATATCGAGTGCGATGATGAAGACATTGACCCAGATGAGATGCGTCATGACCTTTCGCGAGTTGCGACGGATGTTGCCCTCTGAGCGTAGCAACTGCATCGTCTTGTAAACATAGATGCCTGATATGATGACTTCCTGAATGAAGAATACCGTAACTTGAACTTTCTCGTAGATTGAATACGGCGTTATGAAGGGACCCGAATGTGCGGAGTTGGCTCCATAGAGCAGAACGATGATTGGGATGTGGCATATGATAGCGTTGATGATTATCATGACCAGAACCCAGCGACCTCCAGCCAAAGTCCCCCTCGCGATCAGGTGCAATCTAGAGTACAGGACAAGCGATTGAGCGGTGATCATGCATGGCCAGCCGATAGCAATGAGAGTTAGGTAGAGGGTCGACGAGGCGTTGACGTTGTAGAATTTGAGGAAAAAGCCGACCACATAGGGTACGATGCCCCAGGTGGCAACTAGTATGGAGTAAAAGTATAGGCCATTCCATTGCCGAAAAGTAGTGAAGATGACCAGAGTTAATTCCATGACATTATAAATTGCGATGGAAAGGAAGGCCATGATGGTGAGAGACAACGCCCGGGAGATGGTGTAGTCGGTACTAATTCCATTGTCTTGGGCCATATTGTCGTCAGGCCTTGAAGGCCGAATGAGCGACTGAGAGGAAAGAATGAGCCAGTTGAGTTTGATACAGAAGTTAAGACGTGGGTGGGGTATTCGAGGAGAAAATGGAAAGCTAAGAACATATGGACCTCTGAAACATTCGGATTGTTTGACTTTTAAACAGCTTGAATAGGAGATGGGCATGCATAAGAGAAATTCAATGGGCATCCTCGTAAAAATGACAAGCCAAAAGCCACAATAGCACATCACATGCAGGGGAGGGATATAATTCACTCAAGAAACTCCTCAGACTGGTCATAAGCCGTCTGTGCGCCGTCGATCATCTGGGGAAATCGGACCGATGATCGATTTTACTTGGATTGATCGTTGGGAGAAGCTATGCCGAGATGGTTTTGATGCCTGACTCAACAAGCGAATTGGCTTTTTTGACGCACTCTCACACGATGGAATACGATGAAGACGGAAGAGTAGAGCACAGGAATATAACGGGACAATCATACCAGACGCGGCTGTTGCTATCAACAAGACATAGCTCGCCAGGTGACCATAAAGTCTAGACTTGTCACGAGTTTGAACTCTGATGCAGTCTAAGTATGAAGCAAATTGTTTGCTGACCGGTGGTACGAGGAGCGGATGCATGGTTTACGACATTGCGTGTTCCGAGCGCTGCGTAAGCTGCTCATTGGGAGCTTTAGCATTATTCGCCGGAAATGCGAGGCCAGAAATATTAAATTGCAGTCATTCGCTGCTTCACAAAGCTTGTGGATCCATTCGCGGCAGGCGTCCACCTCCGAGATGCAAGTGCAAGGAAAGCGGGATGTAGTGTATGGAGTACCCTAGTACGTACGCGCCTGCATGTGAAGAGTCCTTACAATTGTGAGCTTCAATGTTGGATCATTTCATACCATCTTCGCGCGATGTTTACAGTCAATCTGCATGCCTCCCAAATATACACAGCCACCTGTACACGATGTTGCGAAGTCACTTTTGCGACGCGAATCAGGATTGATTGACCTAGAGTTGTGACAGTAGTTACCCTACAGAAATCTTGAATATTAAAGTTCTCTAGTTTCGCCGAACGCAGCGAATAGCCGTGCTCGTAAAGATCCTCTGCAGGGGCTGTGGACGATCGATAACGAGGACAACTCTTGGATACTGGTGTTAGGGCTGACTTCGGCGACCCCTCCCATTCCCGTTTTTATGTAGTTTTTTATGCTGCCGCCGTACCGTATGCCGGACCGCCGGGACTCCCCATGGCCGACAGCACAATTCGTAGCACTGCAAGGCGTAAATCGCCGATTTCCATCATCTTTGGGCACTAGGAGGAAGCGAATATTTCCCTGGAAGAATCCCCTTCGAATTGCTTAGGGTAAGCTCACGAGAACAATTTATCATATCTGTGACACCTGGAAAGATTCGTTCACTTCACCGTATACCAACTAGCCGCCATGCTAGCCCATTCTCTTTTGATTGCGGACAAGTAGACAGTCTCGTGCGCGTGGATTACTGCTAACGGAGGTCAAACAAAACCTGTGAATAAGCTTAATTCCACAGATGTACACAACAGGGCTCTGGGTTTGCGTTTATTATTAAGACGCGGTTAGGTATAAATTCAGAGAGATGGCGCCAAACAGTAGTTATGGTGCTGATATAGTACTTAGCAGCTTGCCGTTGTCAGAATCACAAACAAACCCCAGCGTCGAGAATGTGCAACAATACCGAAGGCATCTTTGTTACGTCATGCAACTCCGGGGAAGGCGGGCCACCGTGAGCCTAGCCAATCACACCAGGACTACGGCCTCGACACTTTAGGGCTAGCGTCGATCCTCCTCACCCTGGGGAGATCTCTGCCGCACCCTATTCAAGTTCACCAATCTACGCGACTACCCCATTAGACGGTTCATCTCTTGTTCAGTAAGTAAAGCAACACAGCGTTGATAAAGCTGACCCTCTCTCGACCTAATCCCCAGAAATAATAATAGATACTCTGGCTTGTAGGAAAAGCACACTATAGCTCCAGACAACCGCCCCAAATAGACTTGAAATGGCCCACGGCAGTCCTTCAGTGGGCGTAATAAAACAAATACAAAGATCTCTGTCTTTGTGCAACAGGGGCCTCTATACTATCATTTCAACTATGCCTTGTCAAATTGCATGAGATGATATGGCATCAATCCTTTTGAGCCTCTCTATTTTTTTTCCTTTTCTTTTTTGGTAAAGGGACCAGTTTTTTACCGGAACATCAGGGCTGCCATGGTAAGTTGTACAGGAGAAGGAAAAATCTTGTGCAGGGCCTGGCACACCAAAGCTACGTGACTGTACAGATGACCCCGGTCTTCCTCGCTCGGCAACTATCGCATTAGTTGTTCTAAAACTCATGTCTAGGAAACATCTTCCCTACGATCTCAATTGCACTGCGCACATTACCTGTGAGATTGTCTCTCGTAGAGAAAGAAAAAAATTTGGACCACATTGTCCTGTAAATGTTGATTCCCATGACACAGCTTATCGGCAATAACATTCGGTGCTGAAACTGCGCTTCGAAATCAAAATGGTCCAACGGTACTCTAGAAACGGAACTGATCTTCAAAACCTCACCCATAGCAGCAAGAGCGTAGCAATCAATGGTAGCTAGATGTCGAATATCAATAGCAGGTTCCGAGAATGGCCTAGTGTGACGGTAATCATGTCGTGTGGCAACTCTGATTTAATCCTACGGTCATGGTAGCGCTCATCTATCACAGGACTTATCGTGCCCCGGTAGACTCACGCCAAGAGCCTTCCGGCGCACTTACTCTCTCAGTCCATGGTTTGGCCTTTTCTAGGAAAATAGGCTCCAGCCAGATGTCCTTGTCCTGAGAAAAGTAAGTTATTCTTACATAGTGATAGGAAGCTATCGTCCGTTCTAGATCGATGCGACCAAGCACATCTGTGTGGACGGAGACTGTATTGGATGTACTCAGACTAGTGCATGATTGACGTAAGGCAATTCCAAAAACGCATGCCTAGCAACTTTCGGCCACGGTAGCGCTGTCAAAAAATCCTCCGTACAATTAAGACATTTCAAGCTTCAAACCAAGAAGAGCACTAATAAAACCCACGTTCCGGAGGAATCCTTGGCGATATGCATCCGCCAATGGTACAGTCCTTATTTAGACATGTCCGTTCAGCAAAATCGGAGCATGCCAACAATGGAACAATGCTCCGCCAACTCCAACCCATTAAAGCCCATATCAGTTGAAACCCCTAGAATGTCGCGCACTAATAGTAACCTCGCTATCTACAACGTTTCATATTAGGGGTGTCATAAGAGCTATTTCGAAAGTCCTGAGCGTGAGCTATCCTCCGGTGACTTCACCCTTCGCATTAAGCATACATAAAACTATCCTATTCTGGAATAAACATATTTATTGGCATCATTGCCAAGCCCAGAGGGGCGGAAGGCACGTTGACTGCATTCTGCCGATCTTCCGGCTTGGGTCTCCAGGGGTAACAATTAAGAGCACCGTGACCTCTAAGCTGCTAGTTCGCCTCGGCCGTAATACAGCCAGTTTCTTTTCCGTATTTTGACAATAGCAGTGTCCTCACCTCATTAAGTCTCTCCAGTTCTTCACGGGAACGAACATCTATAGTTGAAGATACCAACTGCGGGTGATTACCCAGATCCATGGCTTCATGCATATCCGATCCTTGAACAAATCTGAGGGGCGCAGCTAAGTTCGAGATGTGCAGGACGACCTCTCAGATTGCCATACCTCATACCCGGATGGGAAGGCTGATAGATCCATCGAGGTTATAACAAGCAAAGGTTCGTGCCATCGCAAATCCCGGGAACTCGTTCGCTTGCCTTCGAGCCGCTTCCCTTAACAAGAAGGTCATACTTGAAACCAGCTATTTTACCTGCAATCAGATAAGCAAGCGAGGTGTCACGCCAATCGTGACCAGAGACTATGTTATGCGGAAAATTCTCCAGAGTCCTTCGAACGCTGCCGTCTTTGGAAGGTGTTGTTCTAAGCGATGTCTTACAGGGTTGACACGATCATGATTCGGCCCTGCACCCTGGGGCCCCTGCTCTTGGCATAAAAATAATATGGGATTCTCGACATTGCGATTGACGACCCCATTGGGAAGTCGTATATTAATCAACGCGCAAGAAGTGGTGGAGAGATGTAAGGGCTTCACACCCTGAACCAGCGGCCGGATCCGATTGCACGGCGGTAGAGACACCCCACCTCTACATTCCTCTTCCATCCTTGACAGTCCGATAACAACGCCCAAGGTCTATTGTCGCCTAGGGAGGCAATATGTGGGCACTTTGTAGGTGCAGACGCTGTCTTTCACCTTCCAACTAACGGTAACACACCGACATGGGCTTCAACATCACGGCGGGCTGCCTAATTAGCTCTGGTCCCATCAAGACAGCTACGAGTTATAAATTGAATCTGTATCCACGGCATGAGAAGGTTATCGACAACTCCATCAACTCTCGCTTCAGTAGCAGTCCAGTGACAACTATCTTCCAACATGAAGTTCTTCGCTTTCGCTACCTTGGCATCTTTGGCCAGCGCTGTATCCGTCGACATCAATAAGCGCGATTCTCTTCTCGATGTCAAACTTGAAATGACCGGCAATACTGCCGTCACGGCTTCCATCACTAACACTGGAGAAGAAGCTCTGAAGGTCTTCAAGACAGGCAGCTTGCTCGACAAAGCTTCCATCGAGAAGGTCCAGGTTTTTCAGGGCTGTTAGTACACATACAAGCTCTCTTCGTATTCGACTCGCTAATCAATTGAATTAGCTTCCAAGGTCGCCTTTGAAGGCATCCGTCTTCGCATTAGCACGGCCAACATTCCGGAGGAGTCCTTTGAATTGATCGCCGCCGGTCAGACAGTCGAAACAAAGTTTGATATCGCCGAGCTACACGATCTGAGCGCTGGCGGTGCGTATGACATCGTCTCTTCCGGAACCCTTTCATACGCAAAGGCCGATTCCACGGAGATTTCCGGCGTCGTGACCTTCTCTAGCAACACCGTCTCAGCTACCGTCAATGGAGAAGAAGCTAGCAAGGTTCGTCGTGCATTCATAGAGCGCCGCTCCGCAGTGCAATCCGACTGCACAGGCACCAAGCGCACTGCTACCGTCAACGCTCTTTCCAACTGCCGCACGCTCGCCCTGGCTGCCTCATCCGCCGCTAGTGCCAACACTGCCAAAGTGAATGAGTACTTCAAGTCTACCTCGTCCAGCACCATCTCGAGGCTGCAGACTGTCTTCAGCAGGGTTGCTTCTGAATGCGCATCATCCACCTCTGGTGTCGCCAAGTACTACTGCACTGACATCTACAGCGACTGCAGCAGCAATGTGCTGGCCTACACGGATCCCTCTGGCACCATGGTCAACTGCAACTTGTACTTCACCGCTCTTCCAGCTCTGACCAAGTCCTGCCACGCCCAGGACCAAGCGACCACTACACTTCATGAGGTTACGCATCTGTCAGCCATCGCAGGAACTGATGACTTGGGCTATGGCTACACTGCTGCCACAAGATTGTCCACTTCTCAAGCATTGAACAACGCAGATTCTTATGCTTTGTTTGCCAACGGTAAGTTCCCACAGTACATTTTCCAACATCTGAAAGTGCTAGTTAGCTGACAAGACAATAGCAATTTACGCTGGCTGCTGAGGAAATTTAGCAATTCTAAACGTGCGATCTAGCAAGCTCGGAATGGTGGAGTTGGCGAATCATCGTTGGAAAGAAAAGTCTTACTGGACACGGCCGTACGCTCTTTAGAGACCGCCAGGTATTAAAAGTCGTTCATCCAACTAGACATCGCTCCCTTGCAATGTGTTTACTTCATCTTGTGATGCTTGATAATTACGAATTACCAACCCTAACATGGTTTCATGCAATCAATCGATTATGCTTGTGGCAAGTGTGGCATGACTCAAGAACCCGGAATATTAGCACAAATCATCTCTCATTCTAGCAACAGATGCAAGCAATTTGCGACATAACTCCTGAGTAGCCAACATACACTTGTGTCTTTCAATTGTTTGTCATTTCATAAATGTTCGGCGATGATCTGGGCAGAGAACCCGACACTAGGATGCCATATAACAAAGGCGGAGGTATTAAGTTTCGAAGCAATGGCCTTTGCTGACAGATTAATCATTTCTGCAGAAGCAGGCCTGACGGAACGGTTCTTGAACTTGCTATTCAACACCATTCTAACGTTGATTTCCCAGATGGCCCTTTGGTCCATCCAGGGCGTTTAGAGACTGGATTGTTGCATTTGGAAAAGGCTGATCGATCGACACATTCTTAGAAAATTCATGGTTATAATCAAGCAACTACTGCTCGATGACACTTCAAAGAGCACCGAAAGTTCGCCAGTTTAATGCAGATGAATCCAACTCCAGAGCAATAGCCCTTCATAAGCTCTTACAAATTAGACTGAAGCTGGTCCTGATGGCCTGGAAGCTACCTCCTTGTCCTGTGTCCGCCACGCATCCCTTAACGCCATGACGACTGTCTTCGTTGGCCATGCATGTTCTTCATCTAATATCTTCAAGAAGGAAATAATAGCGTCCTGTTCTTCTGTCTTTTGAAAATACTCGCCCCCGATACTGATGCCTATTGCCGCTGTAGTCATGCCCGACTGCATCCTTTTGTCTGCAAGCGCGAGGCCACAAAGGCGAAGAATGGATTGACAGAGCTGCGCTTCAGTTGCTTTATTCATGGCAGATGAGCCGATGCCCACGCGTTGACGACGCGGGTTGTAGACCGCTAGAAGCATCCGACCAAGTTCTAAATGCTGCATGCATTGAACTTGACAGTTGTTGACGTGCCAAATTACGGGGAAATGTGATCCCCGTGCTGGATCCGGGGGTGCATAGAAGAGAGGTTTGAAACAGGGCGGGGGTGACGAAGTCCACCACTCCTCGAAAGCTTTCATAGCATCCCAACGCGCGAATGCTAGATTAGATGATCTATGTGCGAGTATCGTGGCTGTGTCTGGGCCAAAGCAATATCGAAGAACATCCGCGCACCAAAGTATCATTCGATTCGTCCAAGTGTAGTCGTCCGTTGGCCCCAGTTTGGAGTAGTCTAGGTTTGGGGAGAGGGGAAGCCGGAATGGTCGCCTATAAAGGAGGACAGACCAAATTTCCTGCCGAAGAGCAATTAGGCATGCAGATGATCGGAGGCCATCAGCCAGTAGAAGGCGTCCATCTGTATCACGATGAAACTTCTCTATATTTTCCAGGCTAAATAGCGACTCTGTGTGATGTGTGCACATGACGGTATGTACTACACTCTGATATGCTTCCGCGTCAAGGCCGGTCAGTGAAGCTATATTCCCAAATCAGCGCCATTTACCTCCACATGATAATAGAATCTCACTCACTATCAAGCTGCTCGTAGAACCGAAGTATTGTGGTTGCCGCGAGTGCATCAGCACGTTCTTCAGCATTCGCCTCAGAAGCTGGAATGTTGGTAAAGTCCATAAGAAGCGAAAGGCAGATATTGTGATAATGGATCGCCGATTCTGCATTCAAGTCCGGGAGAGATATGCCATTCAAGTAAATTGTAGTATTTGGGTTTTGTCTTGACCACAGGCTGGTGAGGTGGCGTGCGGCAGTCGTACAAATAGCATAAAGTAGGACGGCACTGTGTCTAGCCCGATGCGGCACAGAGATTGTGAAGTGGGAATCACGATCGGTTGTATCAAACTAGAAGTATTAAGATCATATTCCAAGCAACGGTAGATGCCCTGCTAGGACTTCTTGATAGTGGATGTGCATACCGCATGAGCAAGGTTCTCGACGTAGTGTCGAATCAAACAAGCTTCCTGGGGTCCTATCGATAGGAGAGCTGGCGCATCGTTTACACCTATCACTTTGTCACCAAGCATCTTGGAGAGAAATAACTACACTTACCGACTGCAAAGGCGGTTGTGTTAGCACTGGGAGATATTGGGCAGGTGTCGACACTCATAAGCTGCGCATGTCCTTCAGTGGTAGGGAAGACTTGCTCTACTGGTAAGCTAACAAAATTATGGCGGTCTCCCAGTGGCGGGCTCTCTCGCTGCACTTGTTCGGAAATGACAGGTTTGGGAAGTTTTGGCGAAAAGAGCAGGCTGTCATTTGCATGCTGGGAAGGACTCTGGACTTCTTCTGGATAAGTGCGCTCACGGGAAAAGTTTTGGTGCTCGACGTGTTCGGTGAATGTAGGAGAGGAATCTCCCTCAGAATTAGGGTCTCGTACTGGGCCAAACCCGGAGGCCTCATCTACAAAGGCTATTTCTTTGCGCTCTGTGTCCACCCAGGGTTGATACTTGGAAAAACCCAAGGTCCGCTTTGGCCTCGTGGTATTTTTGAAGCGGAGGGTTTTCGATGTGACTATGCACTCTAGGTCCGACCGCTTGCAATTCGAGCAAGGGTCACTACCGTCTCCATCGCCTGGAAAACTTTAGCGGAATTCACAAAGACTCAAGAGTTGCGCACACTTGAGATGACGGCCTCTACATGATTCACACGGGTGAGGTCGCCTTTTAGGGGTCATCGTAGACATGACCCACCCCTTAGGGTGGCTTCTTAGGGTGTCAACGACTTGGATCGAAATAGACGGTAATCGAGGGCAAGGATAATCCCCCGCACACACTAACCCGCACTAAGACTGTGGCACGTGATCTTTCCTGGCGTGGGTCCACTTGGAGTGATGAGGGATGAGAATGTCTTCCTATTCATACAAGGAGAAGTTGGAGTCTGGCTCAAGTCCTATTAACCTGAGAATTCATAGACCCAGGAGACGTCTAACAAGAGGCTCATTAGCCGTGCATTGCGAACGACACCTTCGGAAATGGACGCCTAGGGGAAGAGTTTAAGATGGGAGCCCTTACAAGCAGATCGTGAAGATATAATAAACATGATATCATATTTCGTTGGATCCAACATAGTGCGCGGGTATCCTCGGTATTGTTTTGCAGTGGTCTTTCCTTGCGCGTTTTCAAATTAGGACTAGCGCTTTGGCGAAGACTACTGTTGGCTTCTACCAACATCTAGAGTGGGAAAGTTATATGGGCATTAGCCTTCCCTCTACGATGTATTATTAAAATGAGCGGATGTGATACTGAGAATTTGCTAACAAATCATGAATCTTCCGGCGCGAATTGGCTGCGCTGTGCCGCGCGCCTGTGTCTCCAAAAATAGGAATTCCTTCTTTAGCAGCGTAAATGCAATGAACCACGGCTATGGATCCACTCCGTAGCATGTTCTCACTCTTTTACCCGGAGCAGTTGTTTCCCGATCTATTCCTAAGGGTGACTTTCCGTAAATACAGCTTAAGGGCGAATTCTCACCGCAGCATGGTCTCACATTGAGCGAATTTGATCACAGATACCTAAAAAAGCGACTATTAAATTGTCAAGAATAGCACGAAACTCAAAGCAATGCTGATAGATGTGTACCCGTCCTCTAGTGCTCCTACACCATACATACTCGGTGACATAAATTCGCTCTACACCTCCGCTCTCGATCATTCGAGATTTCTAAACCTTCTAGTCACAATTCCTTGACAATTTCCTTCCACCATCGAAATCTGCTGCCTTTCCCATCTGTCTTAACCACGACTCATCTAGATCATCATGAAGGCAGTTTTCATTCTGGCTGCCTGCACTAGCGGGACGCTTGGTGCGCCTTCCCAATTTATGCGTCGCACTGTATGCCCGGAAGGCTCCGTCGTGAGTTCAGTACCTTGAATTTCAGTCCCAACTTTGTTAATGGGTTATTCTAGATGCTCGATACATCACGCGTAGCAGGTGTAATCAGGACAGATTGTGTTGTGCATAATATCGGACCTGATCCTGCAAACTTCCCCGGAAGTTACTGCACGGTCAGTGGAAACGATTGTCGAATGGCTGACGGGACATCATTTGGTTCAGTTTGTATTAGTCTCGACTCGCTTTGTCAGAAGGGACTAGTGGGAAGAGGGCCTGGATTCTTCGACTTACCTGATAATTTCAATGATGGAGACGATGGTGATGATTGCGACGAAGAATGCATCCTCCAATCTTTCCCTGGCCCAAATGTACCGGTAGATGAGTAAACTTCCTGAAATGGATTTGAGATGCTGTGGAATTTAAGTACTGGTTTGAAAATTTATTGTTTTCTTTTTAGTAAAGACCATCTTTTGAGACTCTCGAATAGACGTACGTTTTACCATAAATTCACACGACTGGGAGAATTGGTGTCAAGTCAGTTGACATCCAGCATCAGTGAGTTGAACATCTCTTCCGGAAGAAAGCCTTATTCGCAGACCACTCTACAAGCATGTCATGTGCTTCTAGGAAGATTGTATTCTCGGTACATACTGGCTTCTCTAGTATAGCATACCTTCTCACCAAGAAGACAACCCTGGTAAGGTTGGTGGGTAAGACGCACTTCTAGCAGATTCCGTGAACCTCTTTCTCTCACCTGAGGCCCGGTCATTGACCGCTTTCCGCATTGACTTCGCCCTTCCCCCCGCCCCTCCGCCACGTTTAAAAGACCGTCCCTCTCTATAGAATTTATACCTTACTACCTTAGAATAGAATACTTATCGAGTGCGTCTTTCGTGCTTCACAAACACTAGCACAATCAACACCATGGCTCTGAAGCGTAAATTCAGCGAATCGAAAACCATCATTTACGGCTCCGAGGTAGCTTGTCTGAAATCTCTTATCGACGAAGCAGACTCTCACACGTCAATCGAAGGTTCCCAAACTTTGATGCGCGATAGCGCTTTAGCAGCCTTTACTGATCAAGAGATCATTTGGGAGGCATCGAAGATTGCATACCTACTTTTCCACAATCTCGAGACCAAGGAGAAGATCCTACATTCTATCGGTATCAAATGCGACACGCCTCAATACCAAGACTGGACTCGTCAATTGTCAACGAAACAGAGCCAGTGGAAAGGAGCGATACTGAACAAGTTCTTTCTTTCCCATGTGAAGGAGCTCATTCGAAAGTGGTGCGTCGCACACCCGTGGCGTAGATTCGCGGCTTTACCCTCCGAGGAACGGGCTGGGATCTGGTCAAAGGCATACGATAGCGATCCAAAGCGCACTACCATCTCGATGTTCAAGCCCGTCATCGGAGGCCTCGACATGTCCATTGCTTTCGATGAAGAATTGAGCTCTGATCATGACATGGCCAAAATGATTGCAGTCCAGGAAATGTTCCGCAAAAAATACTTGTTCGGTTGCGAGATC
Organism: Periconia sp. TS-2; assembly: GCA_030378425.1. Taxonomy (NCBI): domain Eukaryota; kingdom Fungi; phylum Ascomycota; class Dothideomycetes; order Pleosporales; family Periconiaceae; genus Periconia; species Periconia sp. TS-2. The sequence goes on along the minus strand of JASNQO010000031.1, from coordinate 411,376 downwards.
ACATACGAGAATCGGATTCAGGCCAATAAGAAGGTGAGGGGTCTACACCTCGTTTGAATAATTATTACTGACCTGCCCAGGATATCTGCTTCGACCGTTGGGCAAGATACACGCAAGATGAATCATTATTTTCGACCGTAGTTTCCCCCGCGGATTTACCAGTCTCTTCGACGCTATTGACACCTCGAGTTCCAGAACACAAGAAGCAGAAGACTGACTAGATCGATAAATGGAGAAATGCCAGCCTCTGGAATCCTCTCCTGACTTAGATGGTTTCTATGCAAAACCAAAATTTCGTATCGATGAAACCGCAAGATCTACATGAAGGGGTTAGATCCCTCCGTCAACTACGGAATGATATTCTAGGCTTTGGATAGTCCTAGGCTCTGACGGAGTCATTAACATGGTTATGCAATCTTAAGTACAATTTATGGACATCTCACATAATAGAGTGACCCGTTGTAATGTTGATCTGAAGCGTTAGCCATAGCACAAAATAAGCTTCCTGTATGCCAAACGAATTGTCCTTTGATTCCAATGACTCCAAATGGAGATGCGCATCAGTTAATTCCGGCCCACGCTTGTTGGATGCTCCATCGGGATGTTGTAATTTTGAGAGCTACATCTTCTGGCAAACAGTAAACCCGACGAAGCATACAGAGTGATTTGCAGACTAATTGAGCACACTTCATAGACTTTAGAGCATACTAGATATAGCATAAGTTTAGAGAGAACCAGCTTAACGACGACGACCGATCTTGCGGCTATCTCCGTCGCAACGATAAGCCTTCCTCGGCATTCGGCGTCCCATCCCACTTATCCCCCAAGAAACCTTCCCAACGCGTCAAATCAATCCCAGTTTTAACTCATATATTCATTTCCTTTTTTGGGGGGTTTCGATTGGTTGTTACAGCTTGCACGAATACTTTGCAGTCATGTCCATTCAGCGCATTCCTTACGATGCTCCGCGTTCCGAGTTCATCGCCGCGTTGGAGAAGGACGGTGGGGTAATAGTAACCGGGTTCACGGACGACGAGACGCTGGAAAAGGCCCGGAAAGAGGTGCAACCATATCTGGATCAGGAAGAGCCGAACAGCACCGTTGGGGCATTGAATGGCGGGACGAAAACATGCACCAGACTGATAGGGAGAAGCAAGACCGTTCGTGAGAGTTTCTTCAGTGACCCTCTCTATCAGGTGAGTCTTGATTGGACCCAATATGATCCCTGCGGGATTTTTAACAACCTTTAGGGCATGGTAACGCACTTTCTTAACCTGACAACGACATGCTACTATGGTCCTGAACCCTCGACGAATACGTGCCCACCGCTCCTCTCCATCAGCATCACCATGGACACGCGACCCAATACTCCGGCCCAAAAACTGCACCGCGACGACAAAAACCATCATGCGCGCCATGTGGCAGCTACATCGTATCTCCCTAACCGTGATGTCCTCCTAGGCCTCTTCGTCCCGGGCTGCGATACCTTTCGCGCCAACGGAGCCACGCGTGTCGTACCGGGCTCTCATCTCTGGGGTGATGACCGGCCCGATTTCGGCGACGATGGCTCCCAAGGCGTCGTCGATGCAGAATTGAAAAAGGGCGAGGCATTCATGATGCTCGGAAGCACGTACCATGGAGCGGGAGAGTATAGTTTGCAACAGGGAAACAGAATGGTCCACATCATGTTTTGTTGCAGTGGTAATATGAGACAGGAGGTGAGTCGGGAATATATTCATGCAAAGACGGCGAAATTGGGAATGCGCCATGTCACACGAACAATATTCGGTATGGATGGTTGCTAACAATTTCGTAGGAGATTTCATACTTGACGTATCCCATCGAGGATGTGAAGCACTACAGCGAAGTCGTCAAAGAGAGATTAGGTTGGAAGCAAAGTGAGCCGAATTTGGGGTGGGTGGATCTAAAGAGCCCGGAATACCTGCTGGCATGAAAAAGAACAAAAAAGGAATCGTGGCATAGCGGGGAGTATGCCACACATTCGTATAGAGTGAAAAAAAAAAGTAGAAAATTATTCTCGATTCAAGGGCAAAGACATTTTCTGGGTCTGTATATCTATGCAACTCCTCAAGACACATGCAACTCCTCAAGACATATGCGAACAGCAACGCCACTCATGCACATCAGACCCCACAAAAGAGGCGCAATCTCTTCTCAGACGTTCGCGACAGAGGCCGAATACTCTTTGCTGAAGGGATAATCCGTATAACCCTCCTCGCTCATGGTGTTGTAAAACGTGCTCCGATTATACGCATTCAAATCGATCCCGTTCTGCAGTCTGAACACCAGATCCGGCGTACTGATGAAGTACCGTCCAAACACAACCACCACGTCCCTGTTGGGATTTTCCTCGTCCACCAGTTTCTTCGCAGAGTCGGGCTTGAAGCCGCCGGCGATGAGTAGCGGGCCGTTCCAGAGATCCATTAGCGGCTCCAGGCGATCGTGGGCCTCAACGTCGACGTTGCCTGCGATGCGCGATTCGACCAGGTGGAGGTAGGATAGATTGAAGCTCGCGAGGTTCTTGATAAGGTGGGCGAACTGGGGAATAGGGTCCTGCATGCGCATGGCCTGGAATGTACTGAAGGGTGATAGACGGATTCCCGTTCGGTCGGCTCCTACTGCTTCAACAACAGCTTTGACAGTCTCGATGGCGAATCTGGACCGGTTCTCAATGGAGCCACCATACTGATCTGTTCGCTGATTGACATTGTCCTGTATGAATTGGTCGACCAAGTAACCGTTCGCGCCATGAACTTCTACTCCATCGAACCCTGCGGCGATTGCATTCTTGGCGGCTTGCGCGTAACTCTGGATTGTCTCTTGAATTTCCGCAATTGTCATCTCCTTCGGGGTAGCATGATCCTTGTCTAGCGGTACAGCGCTCGAGCTTCGAATGGTTACGCCTTCTTTCTCGGCATGCTTCTGATTCGCGGTACGTCCTAGGTGCCACAATTGGAGGTAGATGAAACTACCCTTCTTGTGAACAGCATCCGTTACTCTTCTCCATGAATCTATTTGAGCAGAATTGTAGATGCCCGGGACATTGGGATAACCTCCGGCTTGTGGTGAGATGAATGTGGCTTCAGTGACCAGTAGAGTTCCGGGTGCAGATGCACGTTGGGCGTAGTAATCTGCGACCATGGGGAGCGGGACGTGGACGTCATCGGTGCGGAAGCGTGTTAGCGGGGCCATGGCCACCCGGTTTTTAAGCTGGACATTGCCGACTTTGAGGGGTTGGAAGAGTCTTGATTCTGACATGGCTGAGTGATGAGCGATTCGTGGGGATGAGTAGAAGATTGCCAAAGTACAAGAACTTGCAATGACACTAAACACTTTGTGTTGACTTGTAACGATGCATGAACTGTGGGTGGCGGAGGGGGGTATATATGTTGCTGCAAAATAGAGAGACGTGCACGGCCAAATTCGGCCATATTGCAAATTGAGAACATCCGAGGTTCAAAGTTGCAACTACACCAGGACATTCGCCTTGGAGTGCCCTGCAAAATCCATGACGCAATTTGTCAGCGCCTTCGATTTCAAAAACAAATACTAATCGAATTGATAATATGTCAATGATGAGAAAGCCTGAGTAATCAGGCTAGAAATCAGCAGTTTCAGTACAAAATCAGCAATCAAAAAGATGCAACAGACGGCCTTACTGGAGTAGACTCTTTGCGTGAGCCAGTTGCGCCTCAAGATCCTCGTGCCAAAGCCATTTGTACCATTCCTCCAGTTGCTCCCGGATTGCAAAAGTATCATCGCCAATGCCAGGAACCATGAAATCGATCAAGAGGCCGGCTTCTCTACTGCGTTTGACCAAGCTTTGGGTACGTGGCCGGCGCACAGCATCGTAGGCTCGAAACGCATTCTCCATGTCCGCAGGCTTTTCTACACAGGCAATAAGATGGCTCAGAATGTATGCGTCCTCCATGGCCATGCCAGCGCCGGCTCCCATATGCGGCGTTGCGGCGTGGGCGCTGTCACCCAGTAAGCATATTCGATCTTTGTAATAGGGTGCCGAGTGTTGGAAGTTATACAGCGCCCATTTAAATGGCAGGCAGTAGCGTCGAATAACATCAACGAGCGGAGGGTACCATCCATCAAAGTGTCGAGAGAAGTCGTCCTTCGATGAGGCTACAGTCCAGTCTTCTTCGCTCCAAGCCCACGTCTCGCCCGGTTCATGCGGAATCGCGACCATGTTTGTGAACTCGCCATGCTCAACCGGATACGTGACAATGTAAGCGCCATATCCGCAATAAAGCTGTCCATTGCGCGCAAGTTCAGCACCCAAAGCATTCTCAGCCTCAGCCTTTGGAACCATGGCCCGATAGGCGTACTCTCCAACATAGCTTGCATTTGCACTAGGACCGCATACAGCCTGTCGCACCTTGCTCTTGATCCCATCGCAGCCGATGATAGCTCTTGCCGATGCCGTACTTCCGTCTGTGAAAAGCAACTTGAGCGTGCCGTCGGCATGCTCCTCTGCAGTCTCGAAGCTCTTCCCAAAACTTGTGATGCCCTGCGGTATCAATGATACTAGCACGTCCAACAGCCTCGCCCGATGTATGCAGCTTCTCGTCCGCACACCAATCTTTCTAGCATTTTCGGGATGCCATTGGTCCTCTAGGTAGCCAATGAGGTCTCCAGCTTGCTTACCGCCCTCTTTCTTCTCATTAGTTCCCCACCGGAGACACATGAAGGTGTCGTCGCGCTCGCGGTCTTCATTGAAAGTAGCGTGCTTTTTGTATCCTTCCAGTAAGGCCTCGTCGATCAAGCCGAGCGCTCGCGTTGAATTAGGACCGAAGGCGACCCCTGCGCCTATTTCTGAGAAAGCGGATGCGGCTTCGTAGATATGAATATCGACTCCATGCTTTAAAAGCCCGATGGCCAAAGCCAGTCCTCCCAGACCACCCCCGATGATGGCGATAGGAAGCGTTGAATGATTTTGTTCCGGACTAGTCAATACATCTGGCGATTGAGACATTGTTGTGGGCAGGAGGTGAGAATACAGCTATTAGTTGCGGCACTGCAACCATCGTGTTGCGGCTACAGACCTCCATGGAACCCGGTCCTTGCTGACTCCCCACGTATACCGTATACACATCCATTCGTAGCCAAGCCACAATAACACTAGAATTTTGTAGATACTTCGGGTTCTACGTGACTTGTTTTCGCACAACAGGGTTCTTATGTCACTCTCAGGCCGAACGTCTAAGATAGTTTGAGCCGTTCACCCCACACGTGACAAACCTGCAGACCGAGGACAGACAAGTGTGATCGAAAGAACAAACTCGCAACACAACACACCATTTTTCTTACAACGCCACATTCCCCCGTCCAAAAGCCAGCGCTACCTCACGGCCCCGACTCTACCCGACCACCCGACCCCCCAACATCGCCCCAGCGTTCGCTCAACGAACCTAACCGAATTGTTGAGCTGCGCGCTGCACCCCGCCGCCCGCGTATTCGATTTCAGTTCTCCACAGGCCGCACGCCCGGGTCATCCTTATCGGTGTGCCATGACGCTACGGAGCGGGCCTCAACAAAAGCTCCTATCTTATCGGTTCTGTTATAAATTATAAGCTTTCGCGTAGTTCAAGGAGCTTGGGTGCATATGCGAGATGACGCGGGGTCAGGTGACTTCGCGATCGCACAGTAGTACTGTACTAGCATACTGACCTGCTCTGGAGAAGGTGGGGAGGGAAAGGTGAATAATAGATAAATTAAACGATTAAAATAGGTTTCACTATATTCTTCGTACTAATTACAATTCGTACCATCCCTTCGACACAATTTGCATCGCTTTCGTTCTGCTCTCGAGCAACAAAGCTACTGGCCGCAACCGCCCAAACTAAGCGCCCCAGAACACCCGTACCAATTCCCCGAGCGAAAGGAGCAAATGGGGATATTATGCCTCTATTCATAAACAGAAGGCAACAGAGAGACTTTTACTGACAACATGGCGGCATCGAAGCCAGCGATGATTGAAATTCTAATCCAAGCACAAAGTGACCTGGTCTCATCGTCTTTAATATGCAAACAACGTACGCGACACAATCCTTCCTCTAGAAAGACGCGACAGCAACGGCAACAGCCTGGTCATCTGAGTGACTAATACTGATGGTGACGTTCTTAACGCCTACACGCCTCGCTTCGGATTCGGCAGCACCATAAAGCTGTAGTCATGTTAGCGAATGCAAACAAAATCTTGAACGGAAAGCGCTTACCTTGACAGCAGGAGCGCCAGTTTCGTCGTTCACAATCTCGATATCCTTCAGAGCAGCGCCAGCACCTTGGCCCTTGACACCAAGTGACTTGAACACAGCTTCCTTAGCCGACCATTTACCAGCGAAGCTTGACTGGGGGCTGGCAGCTTTTTGGCAGTACGCAATCTCCTGAGCAGTGAAATTGCGCTCGAGGAAGGTGTCGTTTTCAATGTTGACGGCATCGATCCTCTCAACATCTACACCGACTTTGGAGTTGGCAGAGGCAGTAGCTTGAGTGATTGACTCGAGCATCTTCCTTGTCTCCTCGGTCTTTGCGTCCTTCTTCGGCGTCTCGGAAAGCTTCTTGGGATAAACGAGATTCTGCGTCTTCTTATCGGCGGACACACGGGCTCGGGGGTTGAGGAAGACTTCTTGCATCTTATCATCTTCGTACGGTGCCTTGTCCTTGGCACGGAACATGGTGTTGTTGATGAGGCTGTCGTGGAAGTAGCGATAAGCCTTCTTCTGGCGGGCTTCCACCTTTTGCTTATACGTTGCAAACTCTGTGGCATCGAGCGTGGCATAGAGATACTTCGGATGGATACCAATGGCCTGAGCACCCTTCTGACCGAAACCGAAAGAGGTGACGGAGAATGCCTTGACACCGTCCGTCTGGATCGTGCGAGACGGGTACACAATGTAGTCAAATTGTTCCATGATCTTGTCAACGTTATCTGCATTACGGTTGCCGGGAACAAGGCCAGAGTTGAGCACCTGCAAGCAGCCGTTGAACATCCAAGCACCGGCAGCACCCTTGGGATGACCAGTGAGGTATTTCTGGAAGATACCGAGCAGGGCATTTCCTTTGGTACGACCGAGGTGACGCATTTGATGGCAGAGAACATCTGACTCGTTCTTGTCGTTGGCAACGGTGGAGGTACCGTGGAATGACGCCACGCCGAGGTCATCGATAGTGAGGCCCCAAGTAGCAAGAGCGCCGCGAATGGGTGCAATTCGCGGGTCCTGCTTCCAGAAATTGTTGCCGAGGCTGTTGAGGGCATCTTTCTCTTGTCGCTTGGCCTCGCGTTCGATGTGAGCCGCACGTTCTTGAAGATAGTCGGACTCGTCGAAGGTCTCTCCGGACGCTTTGATTGCGGCAACTTCTTCTTGAAGATACAAGAGTTCCGATTCCTGCCACTGTTTGATCTGCTTCCGTCGGAGATCCAACTGTCGCTTGCGGTACTTGATGTCGAGCAAAGGCGAGGGGAACTTGGATGGAATCTCGCGAGCATTGGTCAAGACACCCTTGCCCGGAGCGGGAACGGAGCGACCAATCTTGTCAGTAGCGGTGGAAGTGAAGCCGAGGATGCCATAAATGGGGACGCCCATATCCAAGGCAAGACGAGCATCCATAATGACCTGCATACCGCAGCCTTGCGACTCCATGAAGCCATTCCTGGTCGTCGTGGTCGGCCGAGACATCTCCTTGGGAGTACGACCATGGGCAAACTCGTCTTCGGCATTGCTGGTGGCTTTCATATTGGCGAACTCGTAAGAGCCTTCTTCCTGGAAGTCATCGAAACCACCTACAAAGCAGACGCGAGCCTTGCCCTCAACGATGGTATCATAACCGATATCGACAGACTCAACAGCAGTTGCACAAGCACCGACAGGGGTTTTGATAGGACCGGTGGACGAGAGGAGCAGCATGTTCACCCAGGCACTCATGGTGTTGATGAACGATTCCTGAAGAATATCCTTCTGAACAGGCTTGTCCAGGAAACGATCCTTGTACATGCCGCGGAGAGCAGTCGTTCCACCGATACCGGATCCGACACAGTTACCCACCTCAGACAGATGGACATATTTGTAGAACTCGTATGGATCGGTGATACCGCTTGAAAGCAGACATTCTACCGTAGAGACAAGGACGAAAAGTGTTACAGGGTCGACCTGGGAAATAATGTCATCCGGCACACCATATTTCTTGGCATCCCAGCCAGTAGGAATCTGACCAGCGACAAGGCGGTCGAAGCGCAAGGCCTTGGGGATCATGAGGGTGGCGCCTTTCTTTAAGCGGACCGTGAACTCTCCAGACTCGGGGATCTCGAAGATCTCGACCTTGTCGCCATGCTGGCGTTGGAATTCGTCAGCAACCTCCTTGGAAGCCTCGAATGGATCGAGGTCCTCCTCGATCTGAATTTCCTGGAGAAGCTGCTTCTTGGTGGGATCGTATCCGTTAAATAGCTCAGGCTCGATGAGACGGATGCCAGAGTGCTCCAAAATGTGTTTCTCGTACTTGGTTTTGACCTCTTTGTCGTCTACGGGCTCTCCCGACTTTGCATCCACCCAGCCAGAGTAGCTCTTGCCCTTGAGAGGACCGTTGTGATTCTTGATGAGACCCATCATCCAGGCCATTTCAACACATCCCTCGAGAGAGAACTCGCCATAAGCCTCCATCTCCCAGCGAGTCCTGGCGTTACCCCATGGACCGATCTCAGCGAAACCGGTAACGACGACCACCTTTTCAAGGTCTACCATACCCTTACGATCCTCGTTGAGAGGCGCTACCTCAGTCTTCCAGTCTGGAAGCTTGGGGAATTCGAATTTCATGTTGGCTCTTGGCTGGATGGTAGCTTTCTTGTACAAGGCTTCGCTGGCTTCGCCGTTGATAATCTTGTTCTCAATGGCGTTCTCCTTGATGACGGCCTTGCGAACTTCGCTGGTGTCGGTGTATTCTTTGCGCAGATCGCTGGTGAGGTCTTTCAGGTTGGGGATGTATTGGAAGCCACCATTCAAATCAGCCCAAACAGGCTCGACTTGGCAAAGATTGACGATGGGCGGCGCCATGAGGCCGAGCAAGTTGAAAGCCATCTCCTGTTGCGAAAAGGTACGCACGCCATACTTCTCAATGCCCTCGGCGACAACGTTGTTGCCAGCCATGAGACCAGTGCCACGAGTCCAGCCAATGACAGCCCCGCAAATAGTAAGGAAGCTGCCCCAGTTCTCAGAGTGCCACCTGGTAAAGAGGGTCTCGAGGGCGATCTTGGATTCAGAGTACATGCCATCGTTGCCAAATGTACCGTGGTTGGGCGACAGCGGCAAGATGACTTGCGCAGGGCGTGTCTCGTAGCCGTGGTTAGCCTTGTGGGTCTTGACGGCGCCAAGGAGGCGGAGAAGGTTGGTCAACATGATTCGGTGAGCGAGTTCGGATTTGGAGTCGAGCCCGTCAATTTCGCGGCCGTTCTCAGAAATAGCGGCGAAGGGAACAATGTAGTCCAGGTCCCAGCCCAAGCCATTCTTCTGATCAAAGATGTAGTCTACCAAAGCCTCGACATCCTGCTTGCTGCCCTGGTTGAACGGTACAACAATGAGCTGAGAGCCGCGAGCGCCATAGCGAGTGTACATGGACTGATAATACTCGTTGACCTCGCGAGAGAAACGGGAGGTGGTGACGACCACCTTGGCGCCACCGCTGATGAGGCCTTGAAGCACCTCGGCACCGATAGAGCCAGCACCTGCACCCGTCATGAGGGCATACTTGCCCTGGAAGGTGACACCGTTCTTCGCAGCGTTCTCAAGGCCATCGAGGTATACGCCGGTGAGCTTCTTGCTGTACTCCCAGCCATGGTCGTCTTTCCTCTTAAGATGTAGGAAAGGGATGGTCTCCACCTTGCCCTGCTTCGATGAGCCTTGGACACGGCCATTGCGGCCCTTCTTTCCAATACCATTGACAGCCTTGCCGTTGTCGCTTGGGATAATCTGGCCTTCGTTCATCGAGAGCGAGCGAATGACGTTGCTGTAGAGACTCTTGATTTGTAGCTGCGAGGACTTGGATAGCTTATGCTGCTGCTTAATGAGTTTGTAGATGCGCTGCAAGTCGTTCTGGACCTTGGTACGGTTGCCGTACTCGGAGAGCTTGCCACCTTCGGCCATCTCGCGGACATAGTGCTCCAACTTTCGGACGCTCGGCCTCGGCACTTCAGCGTAGTTCATGTTGCCCTTGGCGTCAATATCAAGGTGAGGACCGGTGGGGACAGCAACATCCTTGAATACGGGGGCTTCGTTGAGCACGTCCCTGCAGTTGTCGATGAGCTGCACGCCGAGCTCCTTAGCAAGCTCGTACGTTTCGCCGCGCTCGGTCGGGCAGTGATCCATGTGATACTGCATGAAGTCGAGGAGTAGAGGATTGGAGCGGTTCATGATCTGGATGCAGCGGCTGACAATCTCTCGGTCGACAGCCTTGAGACGACCGAAAATGATGTCGTAGTACATGCTGAGGGCGTCCTGACGCGCCCAGTTCCACGACGAATCGTAGACACGGGCTTTGAGCGGGGTGAATTGAGGCTCGATTCCGGTAGCGTAGAAGTCGCCGTGTTCGGCGTTCCACAGGTCCAATTGTGCTTGGAGGGCTGACGAGGCTTTCTGCGAGTCGACAAAGGCCCTGTCACCGGCACGGAGGTCCATCTTGAGATAGCGGGCGAAGAGCTCGAGCTGTTGCTTGAATAGCATGCGCTGATCCTTGGTGAGGGCATCAATAGCCGCAGGGTCCATCATCATGCCACCTGCTGCACCTCCCGCGTCACCGCCTGCGGTCGGCGCAGACAGACTGATTCCTGCCTGTGTGGCGTACTTGTTGGCCTGTTCATCCAACCACGCCTTGCCGTCATTTTCAGATCCAAGACGCGCCGCGGGCTCATTTGTGAGGGCGAACAGCAACACACCGTCCTGGCGACCCTGGGCGAGGCCCCACCGGGTCTCGAGGTGCTTTCGCACGGCTGTGATGTTGAAGCCACCAGGCATCTTGGAGGACACCATGCGGGCCACCAGCGAGGAAGACTGCTTGCCAAGCTGGCCATTGAAGGTCGCTTGCATCGCCGCACCAAGCTCGTCCAGGGGTGTGTCTTCGGGCTTCTCAGGCGTTGAGCCAAACTCCTTGCCAAGGTCTCCGAGGATTTCATTCTGAAGTGTTGATTTTCCTGGAGACAGATTAGCCATTGAAGCATCCCTCAGGGCGTCATGACGCAGACTCACCTCCAACCAAATCTTTGATGGCTTTGCTGAGGGGAATGTCGGCCAGCGGCTTCTTCAGCTTCTGGGCGACGAGTGCCCGCAACACGTCCGTTGCTGTGACTGGCGCATCGGGGACTTGTGCTGCTGGACCTGCGCTAGGTGCAGGAGCGGCGGCCACAGGGGCCGCAGCCTGAGCGGGGGCCGAGGACGCCGCGGGGGTCTCTGTGCTGGGAGCAGGTGCCTCGGGCTCTTCCTCGACGGGGTCTACGTCGTAGTAGATGTCCTTTGCGTCCTTGTTGTAGCACAGAATCTGACGCTGGACCGATTTGGCGGCGTCGTGTGCTTCGTACTTGGAGGCCAGGGTCCGCTTGGCCATGACGCCGAGGGTGTCGGCGGGGCCAATCTCGACGATGCGCTCCGTCGTCTTCTCGCCGAGGACGACATCCTGCGTCTCAATCCACCTGACGGGCGAGGCAAACTGATATGCGAGCAGCTCGATGAGCAGCGTGTGCGAGAGCTCCTGCTCGACCTCGGGACGCATGGTGGGTGGGGAGCTGCGTGAGGCAGGCGGGCGAGTACGAGCGTACCAGGACACTCAATGGGTATCTCAATGCAAAAAGAAGGAGCGACGGGTATCTCTGGCGGCGTGGAGGAAGCAGCGGTGGGGGGTGGTGGTGGTGGTGGTGGTGGTGGCTGCCGTTATAGCGGTGCGGTGAAGGGCAGGAGCTCGGAAGGAGGAAGGTGCCGGCGAGCTCCAGAGGGCGATGGAGGAGAGGAGGCGGGTTGGCGGGCGGAAGTGTGATAGAGGCAGTGCGGGAGGAACAGGGAGAGAGCGACCCAACGCATTGGCTGTTTATCTCTCGTTCGAAGGGAAGAGAAGGGTCTGGTGCGAGTCGGGCAATGTTGAGAACTTCTCGGGCTGGCCCTAAAATTCCACAGACCCCTGCGGCAGTTGCGCGTCCGTGCACGGCGGCCACTCAACAACATTCAAATTTCGCCCGCGCGGGCCACTCGCTGAGATCATGGCCGGCCAGCCAGTCCGCCCGCCCAATGCGGCCAGGCTTGCGAGTCGGCGGGCAGCTCGCCGGCGTGCGCTCAACAGGCAGCCGTGGCTGTAGCACGGCACGAAGACGCCAGGTGGCCGCAATCACTAATCGCCTGGCTGTTCCGAGCATCGCGAGACTGCTGGGACTGCTCGTTGTCGCCCGTGCATGGGCCCGGCCGTGGTGAGTGCAGCGTGCAGCCCCCAACCATGCCGCAACCCCGGGCGCCCGGCCAGTGCAGCGCTAGCGGGCCCAAGCCGACCCTGCGCCGTCGCTCGAAAAAAAGTCCCACGGCTACCGCTGGCCTCGTATTTACCCAACGCCCTCACCTCTACCACTCTCCCACCCCCCCTCCCTCTCCCTCAATTGCCCTCACCGCTCTCCGTGATTACTATTTCATCGCTGCTGCCTGCTGCTGCCCTCGTCCTTCGGCGCGCACGGCACTGTCGCAAGGGAGCTGCATCGCCAGACGACTGCAGTACGCACCAAATCCCGAGCTCCGCTGGAGATTAGCTTCTCCCAGCCCTTCCCCCCTCCCCCACACCGCAGGCACTCGTTCCTGCGTCTCCTCGTACGTCGCTTCCTCTCCTTTGGGCTGCTCTTGCGAACTTGTGCCCGGCGTGCCTGCCCTCGGCCCCGGAGAGCTCCTTCTCCCCGTCCTCGACCCAGAACCCAGAAGCTCACAGCTTGCCAGTATTCACACCCCGCGCCTTCCCGCCCCGTGGCGACTGCCACTGCTGCCATCTGTGCAGGTAAGAGCTCCTCTGTCCCTTCCCATCCCATTGCCCTTCCGGCGAGACCGCAATTGTGCTCCATCCCCGCCCAATTGCCCCTCCCCTCCCTTTGGCCCCGTCCTATACCACGCTGCAGACCGCTAACCACCATGGTGGCCCGCAGGAATTCTAATTCAATCGAGAAAGCACATCTCGAAAACCACCATCTCACTCCTGCCAAAATGTACGGCTCAGGCCCGCAGACGGGCATCTCCACGCCCCGCTCCCAGGCGTCGCTGCGCCCGCTCGTCCTCTCCCACGGCTCGCTCGAATACACTCTCCTAATTTCCACTGCCCTACACTTCACTGCCCAGCAATTGCGGGATGCCTTCACGGCGACGCTCCCAGAACCTACAGACGAATTGGCGCAGGATGACGAGCCCTCGTCGGTAGCAGAGCTAGTGGCCCGCTATCTGGGCTTCGTCGCCAAGGAGGTCGACGAGGGCGATGACCCGGACTCGTTCGAGCAGGTCCTCCGCTTGGTTCTCACCGAATTCGAGCGCGCCTTCCTCCGCGGCAATGAGGTGCATGCGCTGGCAGCCACTCTCCCCGGCATTACCGAGAAGAAACTGATCACAGTCCGGTCGTATTATGCTGCCCGCGCGGCAGCAGAGCGACCTATCAAGTACCACGAGTCCGCCCTCCTCCGCGAGGCCGCTGACGAGAACGCTTTTCTCTATGCCGTTCTTGGTGGTCAAGGCAACATCGAAGAGTACTTTGAAGAACTCCGTGAGATCTATACCAATTATGGTTCCTTTGTGGAAGACTTCATTGCTGCAGAGGCCCAGCACCTTCTGGCGCTATCCCGAGACCCGCGGGCAGAGAAGCTGTACTCCAAGGGTCTGGACGTGATGCGGTGGCTCAACAACAAGGACTCGCAGCCCGACGTCGAGTATTTGGTATCGGCTCCCGTCAGTCTGCCCTTGATCGGGTTGACGCAGCTCGCCCACTACGTTGTTGCGTGCAGAGTGCTCGGCAGCCACCCCGGTCACATCCGCAGCCGCCTCAGCGGTGTTACGGGCCACTCTCAGGGCGTCGTCACTGCGGCTGCCATTGCTGAGTCGAAGAATTGGGAGACGTTCGAGCAGGCTGCCAAACGAGCCATCACCATCCTCTTCTGGATCGGGACTCGCAGCCAGCAAGCATATCCCCGCACATCGCTCGCTCCGTCCGTTCTTCAGGACTCGGTCGATAGCGGCGAGGGTTCTCCTACTCCCATGTTGTCCATTCGCGATCTGTCCCGGAAAGCCGTACAGGATCACATCGATGCGACCAATGCACATTTGCCCCCGGAGAGGCACATTGCCATCTCCCTGGTCAACAGTGCCCGCAACTTCGTTGTCACCGGTCCGCCCATTTCCTTGTATGGTTTGAATCTACGTCTACGAAAGGTGAGGGCCCCTACCGGCCTTGATCAGACAAGGATTCCTTTCACAGACCGCAAAGTCCGCTTTGTGAATCGCTTCCTTCCCATTACAGCTCCCTTCCACAGCCCATACCTCAAGGAGGCAACGAAGCAGCTCGAGGAGGACCTCAGGGATATCAAGATCCCCTCGGGCGAACTGGGTATCGCATTGTACGACACACACACTGGCGAAGATCTTCGCGACACTTCTACCGACAATATCGTGCCCCATCTCGTGCGCATGATCACCCACGACTCGGTCAACTGGGAAAAGGCGACTGTCTTTCCCAGAGCCACTCACATCCTCGACTTCGGCCCTGGCGGCATCTCCGGTCTTGGCGTCCTAACCAACCGTAATAAGGACGGCACTGGAGTCCGTGTCATCTTGGCCGGTGCCATTGATGGCCAGAATCCTGAAGTCGGATACAAGCCCGAGATCTTTGACCGCGATTTTGAACATGCCGTCACGTACGCCGTGGATTGGGTCAAAGAACACGGCCCTCGCCTCGTAAAGACATCTACCGGCCAAACCTACGTTGACACCAAGATGAGCAGGATGCTTGGTCTCCCCCCGGTCATGATTGCTGGTATGACACCCTGCACGGTTCCATGGGACTTCGTGGCTGCCACCATGAACGCCGGCTATGAGATCGAGCTTGGAGGTGGTGGCTACTACAACGAGAAATCCATGACTGCAGCCCTCAACAAGATTGAGAAGGCCATTCAGCCTGGGCGCGGTATCACCGTCAACTTGATTTACGTCAACCCTCGCGCGATGGCGTGGCAAATCCCACTTTTGGGCAAGTTGCGAGCCGAGGGTGTGCCCATTGAGGGTCTGACCATCGGTGCCGGTGTTCCCTCTATTGAAGTTGCAAACGAATATATCGAGACTCTGGGCATCAAGCACATTGCCTTCAAGCCTGGTTCGGTCGAGGCCATCCAACAGACCATCAACATCGCCAAGGCGAACCCGGGCTTCCCAGTCCTGCTACAGTGGACCGGCGGTCGTGGCGGAGGACATCACTCCTTCGAAGATTTCCACCAGCCTATCTTGCAAATGTACAGCCGCATCCGCAAGTGCGACAACCTGATCCTCGTTGCTGGGTCTGGTTTCGGCGGTGCCGAAGATACCTATCCTTATCTCACCGGTACTTGGTCGACCCGCTTCGGGTACCCACCTATGCCCTATGACGGATGTCTGTTCGGTAGCCGCATGATGACCGCCAAAGAAGCGCATACCTCCAAGGCGGCTAAGCAGGCCATTGTCGATGCTCCCGGCCTTGATGATGGCGACTGGGAGAAGACTTACAAGGGTGCGGCTGGTGGTGTCATCACCGTCCGCTCCGAAATGGGCGAGCCTATTCACAAGCTTGCAACCCGCGGTGTGCTCTTCTGGCACGAGATGGACCAGAAGATCTTTAGCTTGGACAAGGCTAAACGCATTCCGGAGCTCAAGAAGATGCGCGAACACATCATCACGAAGCTCAACAACGACTTCCAAAAAGTCTGGTTCGGAAGGAACAAGGCTGGCGAGTCCGTTGACCTTGAGGACATGACGTATACCGAGGTGATCCAACGCATGGTTGACCTCATGTATGTCAAGCATCAGTCACGCTGGATTGACCCAAGCTTGAAGCGTCTCACTGGTGACTTCATTCGACGTGTGGAGGAGCGCTTCAGCAAGGCAAATAGCGAGTCGCTGATCCAGACCTACGAGGAACTTACCGACCCCTACCCAACGCTCGAAACTGTTTTCAAGACCTACCCTGAGGCTTCGCAGCAGCTCATCAACGCTCAGGATGTGCAGCACTTCCTCCTGCTCTGCCAGCGTCGGGGTCAGAAGCCCGTTCCGTTCGTCCCCGTTCTTGATGGGACGTTTGAGTACTTCTTCAAGAAGGACTCTCTCTGGCAGTCTGAGGACCTTGATGCCGTCGTCGACCAGGATGTTGGCCGAACCTGCATCCTACAAGGCCCCATGGCTGCCAAGTACTCCACCAAAGTCGACGAGCCCATCAAAGATATCTTGGACGGTATTCACAATGGTCATATTGAGTACCTACTCCGCGATGTCTATGGCGGAGATTCATCCAAGGTGCCGGTCATCGAATACTTCGGGAGCAAACTCATCGAGAATAACGAGGGCGTTGAGGTCGACGGCCTCACCGTATCTCAGCTCGAGAGTAAGACAGTGTACCGCTTATCTTCGGCCCCTAGCTCTACACTCCCCGATGCCCATTCATGGCTTCAACTCTTGGCTGGAAGCACCTACTCCTGGAGGCATGCCTTTTTCACCACTGATGTCTTTGTCCAGGGACAGCGCTTTCAGACCAACCCGACTGCCAGAATCTTTGCTCCTACCCCAGGCATGATGGTTGAGGTTGCCTTCCCCAAGGAGCCA
Organism: Periconia sp. TS-2; assembly: GCA_030378425.1. Taxonomy (NCBI): domain Eukaryota; kingdom Fungi; phylum Ascomycota; class Dothideomycetes; order Pleosporales; family Periconiaceae; genus Periconia; species Periconia sp. TS-2. The sequence goes on along the minus strand of JASNQO010000031.1, from coordinate 394,517 downwards.
ACCAAGACTGTTATCACCGTGAAGGAACCTCATCATGGCGGTAAACATGTCAAGACTGTTGAAGTCAGCTTGACCAAAAACAACGAGATTGTCCTCAATATGTTCGAGGAACGCACTGCTCTCAAGAAAGCGGTTTCCCTTCCCTTGAAATTCACCTATCTACCCCAGTATGGCTATGCTCCCATCCATGAGGTCATGGAGGCCCGCAACGACAGAATCAAGGAATTCTACTACAAGATCTGGTTCGGTGATGAGGCGTGTCCATTCGATGCTCTGGTCACTTCTAATTTTGACGGAGGTCGCGCGACCGTCACCAGCGAAGCCATTAACGACTTCGTCCATGCAGTCGGAAATACGGGTGAAGCTTTCGTAGACCGGCCAAACAAGGAAGTCTTCGCTCCGATGGACTTCGCTATTGTTGTTGGTTGGAAGGCCATTACCAAACCTATCTTTCCCCGGGCTATCGATGGAGACTTGCTCAAACTTGTCCATCTGTCCAATGGCTTCCGAATGCTTCCTGGTGCAGAACCCTTGAAGAAGGGTGACGTACTTGACACGACTGCGCAGGTCAACGCCGTTATCAATCAAGATTCCGGAAAGATGGTCGAAGTCTGCGGGACCATTACTCGCGATGGCCAGCCAGTCATGGAAGTCACCAGCCAGTTCTTGTACCGGGGAGCGTACACCGACTTTGAGAACACCTTCCAGAGGAAGACAGAGACACCGATGCAGCTACACCTTGCTACCAGCAAGGACGTTGCCATCCTTCGCTCCAAGGAATGGTTCAACCTAGATGAGCTCGAGATCGAGCTTCTCAACAAGACTCTGACCTTCAACCTCCAGAGTTTTGTCCGGTACAAAAACAAGACTGCCTTTTCCGAGGTCCAGACTGTTGGTGAGGTGCTCCTGGAGCTCCCTTCCAAGGAGATAATCCAAATCGCCTCGGTCGACTATTCGTCCGGCACATCTTATGGCAACCCGGTTCTTGACTATCTGGAGCGTAACGGATCTGCCATCGACCAACCTGTCAACTTCGAGAATCCCATTCCCCTGACCGGCAAAACTCCTCTCACGCTCAAAGCACCTGCTTCCAACGAAACATATGCTCGGGTGTCTGGCGACTATAACCCGATACACGTTTCTCGTGTGTTCTCGCAGTATGCCAACCTTCCCGGGACCATCACTCACGGCATGTACTCTAGCGCTGCCGTCCGAAGCTTAGTAGAAACTTGGGCAGCTGAGAATCACATTGGCCGTGTCAGGAGCTACCACGTCAATCTCGTCGGCATGGTTCTTCCCGATGACATGCTGGACGTCAAACTTCAGCATGTTGGCATGGTTTCCGGTCGCAAGATCATCAAGATTGAAGTCATCAATCAAGAGACCGAAGATAAGGTTCTCCAGGGTGAAGCTGAGGTGGAGCAGCCTACAACGTCTTACGTGTTCACTGGCCAGGGCTCGCAAGAGCAGGGTATGGGTATGGATCTTTACGGCAGCAGCCCTGTGGCAAAGGAGGTCTGGGACCGTGCCGACAAGCATTTCATGGACAACTACGGTACGTACATTGAATCAACAAAACTAATATCTCACCCTAACAATATCCAGGCTTTGCAATCACCAACATTGTCAAGAACAACCCCAAGGAGCTCACGATCCATTTCGGTGGTCCTCGTGGCAAGGCCATTCGCCAGAACTACATGTCTATGACTTTCGAGACAGTCAGTGCTGATGGTTCCGTCAAGTCCGAAAAGATTTTCAAGGAGATCGACGAGAACACGACGTCTTACACGTACCGATCTCCTACTGGCTTGCTGTCGGCTACTCAATTCACTCAGCCCGCTCTCACACTCATGGAGAAGGCCTCCTTCGAGGATATGCGTGCCAAGGGCTTGGTTCAACGCGACAGCACATTCGCCGGGCACTCTCTTGGAGAGTACTCTGCTCTCGCCGCCCTTGCGGAAGTCATGCCCATCGAGAGCTTGGTGTCGGTCGTGTTCTACCGTGGCCTGACGATGCAGGTTGCAGTGGAGCGTGACGAGACTGGTCGATCCAACTACTCCATGTGCGCCGTCAATCCCAGCAGGATTTCAAAGACATTCAACGAGCAAGCGCTGCAGTATGTCGTGGAGAACATCACGGAACAGACAGGCTGGCTACTGGAGATTGTCAACTACAACATCGCGAACATGCAATATGTTTGCGCTGGTGACCTCCGAGCTTTGGACTGCCTTACCAACGTGACCAACTACCTCAAGGCGCAGAAGATCGACATCCAGGCTCTGATGCAGAGCATGTCGTTGGAAGATGTCAAGGCACATCTTGTTGAGATCATCAAGGAGTGTGCCAAGCAGACGGAGGCGAAGCCTCAGCCGATCGACCTCCAGCGTGGCTTCGCTACGATTCCGCTCAAGGGCATCGATGTGCCATTCCACAGCACTTTCTTGAGATCCGGTGTGAAGCCGTTCCGAAACTTCTTGCTCAAGAAGATCCACAAGACATCAATCGACCCGTCCAAGCTCATTGGCAAATACATTCCCAATGTGACTGCGAAGCCATTCGAGCTTACCAAGGAGTATTTTGAGGATGTATACAAGCTGACGAACTCACCCAAGATTGGCAACATCCTCGCCAACTGGGACAAGTACGAGGAGAAGGAGGAAGGGTCAAAAGTAGCGGCTGCTTAGAGAGCTTTCTTGGTAAAGGTAATTGTTCGATTGGAATGTAGGTGGCGTTTTGGTTGGTATAGGCGATATCCATCCGTAGAAACGAACTCTAGACACAAGTCTTGGATAGCATATGATAATAATATTTCGTTGTTCTAAAGCAATGTCGGCTCATGCTCCAGGTCAAATGTATTGGTGTTGCGATAGCATGACGGTACATGATTTCTCCCATTGATTTGCATAATGTCGGTGAAAATTTCACATTGCGTGCAAAACTTTCTGCTGACCTACCTCCATCTATTTTATAAATCCCCCGATTACCCCACTACCTTTTCTTCGCTGCCGCATTCCCAACTTCTGGGTCGTAGTGTGCGGTGCCCAGCCTGCGCCACAGCACCAGCCTCAAGCCACCGCCACACCCTGGCACCTCCGCTCCGCTCCGCACAATTTGTTTACCCAAGCGGGCACGTCGTAGCAACGGGCGAACACAAACCCACTCTACCCCAACCCGACCTGCATTCTCTCCACTAACCCTTGTCCAGCGACACCATGTCTCGTCCATCGTTGACGCCCATGGACTTTGAGTATGACAACCAAACAGGACAGGTTGATCCCGAGTCGCCGTTTATGAAGGCCGTCAACCAACCTGCGAAGAAGCGTAAGCTCGATTTCTTTGGCTCGAAACATCCTATGCATGAACAGCATCTGACTTCTGGCCCGCCGTCTGCCCAAACAGGCACCCACTCAGTCCTCGATTCCCCGTCTAAGGGCGGCTTTGCGACGCCCAGCCGTCCGCAGCTGCGCGAGCCACATAATGAACGCTTCCTCTTCTCCTCGACGGGCAGCAAGCCTCTTCCCTCTATCCCTCGGCACGTCAGTCCGTGGGAACCACGCACGCCAGCTAGCATCATCGATTGTAGTTCTGGTGGAGAGACGCCAAACACGCCCGCCCAAGATAGTGACGCCGCAACTCCTGACACACAGCTGGCCAGCAGCATGCGGGGTCTTTCGCACGGCGAGCAGAAGAGCCCGAGGAAGAGCAAGCGCAATTCGCTATTCAAGCTCTTCCAGTCAAGCCCTAGCCCGTCCAAAGAGAAGCCGTACTCCAAAAAGGCCGAGCGGCGCGTCATGAAGCGGCGATCCAAAAAGGCAAAGACCGCGCGCGATGGTGATGACGACTCGGACGACGAGATGCATGGTAATAGAGACATATCGGCGAATACAGGCACGCACTCTGCTCTAGGCTTCGTGGCCAACATCCCCGGCGTGCTGGCCTGGGTCGAAGCACACCCTGGCTTGCCCGCCGTGCTTTCTTACTACATGCAGTTCGTCATCAACACAGCACTCGGTCTCTTCTTCCTATGGATTATCTATGCGGGCTACGCAGCCGTCGTAAACGACATCGATGTGGAAGCCCAGAATAAAGCCCGCGACATCATGTACGAGATCGCCGTGTGCACCGATCACTATTTCCAGAACCAGTGTGACTCATCCAGACGGCTTCCCGCGCTGCTCGAGCCGTGCCAGAATTGGGAGAAGTGCATGAAGCGCGATGCTCATCGCCTGGCGCGCGCGAGCGTCGGGGCACGAACCTTTGCTATGATTTTCAATAGCTTCGTCGAGGAGTTTAGTTACAAGGCCATGGTATTTTCCGCCATTCTCCTACTCATTCTCATTTTCTTCCTACGGCAAAGGATCGGGGAGGCGGTAGCGCAGAACGCATTGGGTCTGCAGCAAGACGCCGTTGGCCGCCAACAAAAAGCGTCCGCTGAAGTGCAAGCCCAGCAGTTCCCTTCGCAGCAGTACCCGCCTCCCGAGTTTGCTCAGCAAACCTTTGACTACCGCTCTTATCCCCAACTTGAATATACCAAACGAAATAGATTCGCTGACCAACCTTTGATCGAATAGCTCTTTACAGCCATCGTTCTCTTCGGCGGCTTCAACCTCTCCAACTGGGCATTCGGCCTAATAAGAGAGAAGGAGCAAAGACATCCTCAGCATTACGATTATCCTCCCGCGACCCCACAAAGATACCCAAGTAATGGATTTATAGAACATGGCGGATGGGGAAATGCGCCATACGGAACTCCGTATGGAAGTATGAATCAGCACATGTTACAACAGGCGACGCAGAGTCTGCCTGCGTTACCTAGCACGGCAGAACAGGAGGAGTACGAAAAGAGTCCGAGTAAGAGAGGGATCTTCCGAAGATAGTCCCTCATTTTCCTTAAGAATGTTAGTATAGTTTATTGCACGTCGTCGAGCACATTTCAGGGTGTTACGGCCTATTTTATACCATGGAAAAAGGTATTGGCGTTGGGAAGATTGTATACGAATCAGACAATCGTGCATATTCTTATATCGATATCACGTTTTAGTGCGTGACAATTCGTGAGGTGCAGCACGTTTAAATTGTGCCATTTATTGATAATATGTTGCGTCAGCAGTCTCCTGTGTATTGGTGTGAAAGCTTCCCAACCATGTCTTGCTCCTTTGCTTCCCAAAGGAAGCCCGCACTTTGGATCTGCATCTCGCACTTTCGGTGTACATCTCGCCCTTATGGCTGTGCATCTCGGTCTCGCACTTTCACTTCCAATCACGTCCTAGTCACCCCGACTTGTCTTTGTTTCGTATCCTCTTGACAATTCCATCAATGTTGTGTTTCCATCGCCCAAGGTATTATTGTACCAGATTGTAAATAGGCATGGAAAAAAGAAAAAAAAAATACCCAAATAGTAAGAGCGGTACTGAACTGGGAAGTGTGAATGGGCTTATTAAGATGATGATATCATCATCTACCGTCTGCGTACTTGTAATACACCACTAGAACGGAGGAGGAGAATCGTTGCCATATGCCACGAGAAAAAGGTCACATTAACCACCCAAAACGCCCAAATTTGCGTAATAATCATATGCCGTTACCCCTTGGTGTCGCATACTACTAGGGGTGGGCTTTATGCCACACACGCGCGCGCTCGCTCGCTCATGCTGGCGTCAGAGAAACCTTTGTCCCATTCCCACTGCAGCACGTCAACGTGAGCGCCTCAACCCACACGCCGCCATTCTCGTCCCTGCTCTCCATCTTGCTGAACTCCTGCACGAGCCTCACGGCGACGTAGCTAGCCTCGGTCAGTGCGTACTGCTGGCCCAGGCAGATGCGGGGCCCGCCGTTGAATGGGAGGTATTCCCAGCCGGGACGCAGCTTCTCCCAGCGCTCGGGCTTGAACTCGTCGGCATCTGGGCCGTAGAGGTCGTGCCGGCGGTGCATGGCGTAGGGCGAGTAGCCGATGATTGTGCCGGCGGGGACAAAGAGGGGAGATGCGCCGTGGACTCCGCCGCCGACGGGCAGCACCGTGTCGCGGATTGCGTAGCGCGAGTTGCCGGGGACTACGGGGTTCAAGCGGAGGGCTGTTGGGGATTCGTTTAGCAATGCGGATATAGCGGCAAAACGAGACGCAGGAAAGGGGAAAAACTTACATTCATTCAAGCACCACTTGAGATACTTGAGATTCCTCAGCTCCTCGTAGGTCGGCAACCTTCCATTGAGCGATGCAGCCTCCTCCCTGAGCTTTGCGTAAATCTCCGGTCTCTTCGCGATTTCAAAGAAGGCGTTGCTGAGTAGGCTGGCCGTCGTGTCACGGCCGGCAAGCAGAATGTTGACGAGCTCGTCCCTCAGCCTCTTCTTGTCGTCCGTCTGCTGCGCCAGCTCCCGGATGAAAATGTACCGTTCGCCGTCGTGCTTGCCGGCACCCGCCAGCTTCTCGTGGTCCTGCTGCTTGCTCCAGTTGATGGCGTCGTCGACGAATTTCTCAATGTATTCGTGGCAGACGCGGATGGCGTTGTTGCCCTTCTCGTTTGGTCGGAAGCGGTTGAGGAAGCCCCAACGAATGCGCGTGATGGCGTCCTCTTGCGCGTCGTTGAAAGCTTGCCCGAAGATGGCATCCTCGTTGTTGGCATTGAGCTCATCCCTCATCCGCAGCGAGTCCGTGGAGTGGTTGAAGAGAAACTCGGTGGCCGTGTCGATGGTCAGCATGAAGAAGAGCTTCTGCAAGTCCACCGTCGATCCATCCCTGGGGAGGTGCTTCATGAAGAGCTTGAAGTGGCGCTCAAACGCCTCCAAATCTGCAATCTGCTCGCGCGCAAAGTTTGGGCGCAGCAGATGACGGCTTTGCGACCACTTCTCTCCGTCGCTGTTGAAAATGCCGTGGCCCAGCAGAGGCTCAAAAGCCGCCTTCCTGTTGCCAAAGCTATAATCCTTAAATTTCAGACTGAGAATCGTCTTGACAATCTCCGGCTCCATGGTCACAATGGCTCTCTGGCCCATGAATATGTTGTGGAAGGTGTTCGCTTTCATCTGGACAAAGCGAGCTCGGTTCCTTTCGAGAAATTTCCGACTCTTGAAATTCGCAGCGTTCTGGCGGAAAACATCCAGGCCGAAGATAGGGTCCTTGTTGAAGACGTACGGATTAGGTTCGCAGCCATGTTCTCTTTTCATGCGTTGGCGTCGGCGGTACAGAGTGAGGCGAGTGTAGGCGACATATGCGAGAAAGGCGCCGGCGAAGATGAAGACAAGCGGGGAGCGTGCAAGCGCCATGGTGAAAGTGTGAGTTGATGAGGTTGATGTCGTAAAGGACAGAAGACTGTCTTTTGTTGTCGGCCTGTCGCGCGAGTGGGGGTCTAGACAAAGCGGCGATCCCGATACAGGGCGGCGCAGTGACCTTGGATGGGACCCTGGTGCTGACTCTCTTCCAGAGAGCCTTGTTGCCGTCTTAAGAATCCCCCGAGAATAAGAGGATTCGTGTGAGTGCGGTAAGGACGAATCACGGCAACTCCCGAACTCTTTTCAAAAGTATGACTTGCTCCTCAGTAGTACTGCCTTTTTGGTCCCAAGTATCAACCTACTGCTAGTGTCTCTGTAGGCCCTTTATACCAGCGTAATTCTCGCAACAACTATCCCTCCTGCAGCTCGCAAGACGAACCCAATTCAGCTCCTTCGGTCCTCCGTTAAATCTCGGCCGAGCTCATCAACAAGAAATGCGAAACGTCCTTGATTGACGGTGGACGGGGAATTGGCAAGCTCCGAGGACCGTTGCGCTTCCAAGAATGCGGGGAAAGGATGTCTCATTCATTACTGAGCATGTGATGAAGGGCCGCCGAACGTTTAAATGCCACCGCTGAATAACGCAGCCATCGTGGTTCAGCCGGCGCAATACAAATCCCGCTCCATGGCCGTTGCCGACTAGCCTGAAATTGGGGACGCGCGGAAATCGGACACACCGAATTCCCCGTGCAATTGGTTGGACGAAACGCGTGAATGAGCAAGCCACTCGAAACGTTCGTTGCTAGTCTGATCTACCTTCCGGAAGGGATCATCTGGCTAGTGTACGGACGTATGATGTGGAGTCTATATACGTACAAGGAAATGGAGGTGTCGTTGTGGGGGTGGACAAATCTTCGAAATGCAAGCCATGTCGCACTTGCGCATCCAAGTATACAACAGGTCACAACCAGCGCCCCAGCACACCAGGCGCACATGCTCGACGAATATCATCGCAGAAACGCCTTGATTCCCTATCATCAAGTCGCCGTCGGGCGTTAGGCACCATTCATTCTCGTATCCATCGGTGAGAGATGCCGCCTTGGTCGTCAGCCACTCCATGACACAAAAACGAGATGCCAACGTCCAAGACTTGTACCGTATCATATTCCTATCTCGGCAGATTGGCATACACGTGCGCGTGCTAGCGACTTCGTGTATGCTACGACTCAGCTACGTCAAATTACGCTATGTATTTAAGCTCTTTCTATGAGGCTGCTTACGCTGAACTCTTAAAATACCCGAACCTATTGCTACGCGGTAGCACCGGATCTCACTGCCAAAGAAAGATACCCGAGTGGCACCCAAGCATGCTGACGGTATGCCTAAGCAAAGAAAACAACCAAGCATGTATCAATCATTTGAGCCGAGGGACGTCAGCTGCAACTCTGCCTTGGTCGTCGCACATTCACCTCTCTAGGAGGAAATCAATCGGAGCTGATCCATTTCTGATGGTTGATCGTCTTCTCCTCCAGATATGCGTACACCTGGCCGTAATCTTTGCAAACGTGGCGCGCGTCCCAGCCATCACTACCTCCTAGGTCTTCTCCAGTAATAGGATCGCCTGGGAATGTAGTCGCTGCACCTTCCAATGCAACATCCCCCGCACACATTATCGCCTGTCGTATGTATTCGAAGCAATGGTTGATATGCCACGGCATCTTGATTGGTTGGGAGGATTGCTGGTTGGCGCTGAGCTGCAATGTATTGTAGGCTTCGATAATGGTGTAGAGGCAGTGTAATTGGTGAGTGACCGAGGTGGTGAAAACGGTTTTGTTGGGGTAGTCGTGAATAGGGTGGGGGAGGTTGGAGTATTGGGATGAGTTGTTGACCAGGAGATACCCGAGCCCTTCTATCAGAGTTGTCAGCCACCTTGAATCATCTGCGGGTCATGCAGCGACATCATGACTTACCAGGCACGATATCCAGCCACGCCTGCTGCGTCTCTCTGGTCCAAAAATCCGAGGCGTTCTCGGGCGCGAAGACTGGATTCGGCACGAAAGATAGAATCTGCTGCGAGACTTTTCTACATCAGTACCCTTCACACACCAATCTACCGTTACCCTTAGTATCTAGATGGACTCACACTTTGGAGCAAACCCTGATATATCTCCTCCGAGCTCAAACCAATGTCCTGTGTGTTTCTTCCACTTCTTTTCCACCAACAAACCGACAATTATAAGCAACAGCGCTGTGTCAATCATCCAGCGACACCGCTTCACCTTACTCCAGAATGTCTTCCTCCTTCGCTGTTTCAAGGGTTTAATATGCCCTGCTTCCTGTTCTGCGTCCCAGTCTTCTACTTCTGTGTTTGAGCCAGAATCGGCGTCTGTGTTCCGAATTGCATCGTAGCGGTGCTCGTCCTTCATGTTTGGCTTCGGCTTCGGCTTCATGAGAATATAGAGTTCTAAGATGTCAGTTGTCGCACGGTATAAGGCAAGGCGAGGTATGGGTGGAAGATTCAATCTTTGAAATTAGTGACAGTGTTCTTTCACAGTCTTTTGAGGGATGTGACGTTCTAGTGGCGTTAGGATTGTTGGTTGCATGTCAAACATGGGCTGTAACGCCAAGCGTTAGATGATGCGGGCGGCACCTCCAGGACCCATGATCTGCGATCAAAATGCTTGTATCGCTGGTGATCAGGGATCAAGCTACAATCACCATAGAATAAAGGCTCTTTTAATCATGTGAGTGGTTGGCGACGATAACATGAGAGTTGATGCTGCGCATGCGCGCAGTGTCGCAAGACCGCACCATGCAAAGTCGAGGAGATATAAGAGGACGCTGATCAACGTAAAGCTAGACTACTCGAAAGAAAGCAATTTAAATGAACAGGCTTCAGGAAGTGCGAAAACGCGACGACGTCAATTGCAAGAATCTGTGTATATAGAGGCGGTTATTGATGAATGTTGTTGTCCTTCGTAGGTAGAATGCGCGTCGCGTCCCGTCGGGAATCGGAGCTGCCGAAGCGACCGATATACCGACAATTCGGAAGGTTGTTTCGCTCTTCGCTATAGTCCGTGTCGGGGTCGGAGGAAATAGGGCACTGCCTATGTTCATAGAGAGGCAGCAACCAGCATCCATGCTACCGCTTACCACACCGTTTCCTCAACCGGGCCACCATCAATTTGAACTACTGCGCGTATCTCATTGAACATCAACGTGAGTACCAATCAGCTCTTTAGTTACAGCTTTGCGTCATACTTGTTCCAAAACTCTTCGTCGACCAGATAATTACAATCTCATCCCAAGACGAGATCATTTTGCGCGATAATGGGTGACTGCGCATCATACACCGAAGCCGAGTTACTGCTGTTAGGAATTTTAGGCGTACCTATGTTGATGGCATACGTAGTGGGTAATTGCGCTGCATTATTGATAGCTGGTAGAGGATCCGAGGCCCGCTGTAGAGAATTCCGCAATCCAGAGATAGCTTGATTTCTTGCATGCATTCGCTTCTTGGCAATAGAAACGGTGTCGCTGTGTATCAGGAGCTCCGGAGAAACATCTCTGGCGTGGATGATGCGAGACCGCGCGAGAGTCAATGAGTCACGGTGTCCTCTGAATCTAACGTCGGATTCTTCCATATTGGAAAGGCGGCGAACTTCTGAATATTTCGTCCTTCGATCCTCCCCCGTATGAGTTGTAGCCAGAACCTCGGAGTCCGGGACGACGAGTGTCGGAACGACTTCTATGGGAAATTTAGTGTAGATATCAGCGCCCGGGGTGAGTCTCTCCTCAGCATCTGTGTCAAATTGTGGCTCACGGGAAGATGTGGACCTGGAATGCTGAGTACTGGTAGCATGCGAAGTGATCTGAGAAGGATCTGCGCTTGTTCTCGTGCTATTCGGGGGAACTTGTACCCCAAACTCTCCAGTATCATCTACGGCGCGAGTTTCGAGGAGAGTGGTATGGTTGTTATCCGGGAGCATGAGTATTTGAGGTTTGGCCCCATGCCACTCTGTGAGCTTTGAATTTACGCGTTCCAAACCTTGTTCTACTACCGACGGACCAACAGCTGCACGGGCTGGGTTGGGAGAAGCGTCTCGTTGGCAAAGTTGGTCACAATTTTTGGTAGGAGCATCATTCCAGATAATCTCATATCGACCGATCTTCGGTTCCGCATCCTGCACTGAAGTCGATGGGTCAATACCATCTTCACTCGTTCTATGTTCCGTACTCCATGATGGTGATATACTGATGACGTGAACGTCTGTCCTGGTGACTAATGGATATGCCAACCGGCTTTTGATATCAATGCCTGCACAGTAGAGCATTCTTTTGACATGTTGGTTCCTCGGTACTCCCGTCTCAAAGCCTGGTATTCGATCCAGATCTGAGCCATCATCAGAATCATACATATTGTGGCTGATCTGGTATTCTAGAGGAGCCCAGTGAAGCGATTTTGTTTCGGGATTCGTCTCGAACTCGACGGTCTTAACACGTCGCAGATGCTGGCTCTCTGCTGGGGCAGATGAATGTGTAATCTTGCCGTTTGGCGGTGTGGCAGCAGCGCTCTTGGATTTTCGCTTCATACTAGACTTCAATGGAAGACTCTTGGCCTGTCTATTCGAACCCATTGAGGCTTGCGGTATCGACACAGAATCGGATTTCGAGCGTACTGGAGAATGTACGCGGCTTGGCTTGGGAGCTTCTGGCCTGGACTGGCGGATGTGGTCATTTGTGGCCTGTGAATGCCGTATTCGCCCATACGTAGGAGGATACTGACCTGTACGGCCAATCTGCCGAGCAAGATGTTGCTGCAATGTCACAAAATCGATGGAACGGTCATGGTAGCGGGAGCGCATCTCAATGCCAGGACTGCTCGATGTAGATCTAAAATTTGATTGAGGGGAAGAAGATGATGCACTGGCCAAGGCTCCTATTCCACTGTTCATCGTGTCTTCCGAATCATCCACTCGAAATGCAATCTGACTTTTATCATCCGAGTCTCTGCGAGAACGACTTCTTGCCACTAACGAATGATCGCTACTTGACTTCTTCAATAGCCTCACAGCCTTCTTGGCATTGTACTTCGTTTCATTCCTGCCATTGATTCCCAATTCACCCCTCTCGGTAATAGACGACGGTTGGACATTATTGCGTCCTGAATCCTGCTCTTCAACGAAAGGCGGGACAACGTTGTCAGTATCCGGATCGTCATTGATTGCACTCTGAAACGTCATCAAAATTGAAGGATTTTCAGTCGACGCTGTTGCCATTTTTCGGTTGTTATACAGTGGTTCGTTAGCTGTCTAAGCAGCTTCCCGGTGTGAGCCCCTCAGTATCGGAGCTATAGGTAATGATGGCCGTGAGGTAGGACTAGGACATTCGTATTCGATTTCAAGGGATGGCGCGTTACGGCTCTGTGCTTGGTGAGGGCGAGCTGGCGTCGGTGTTGTTGTGGCAGGCATAGAGGAAGGGACTAGGGATATCTAAGGGAAAATCGGTCCCGTGAAGCCTACCTTAAGACGCTACAGAGGTAGTCGCTACTTAGGTCGGCTGCTGTTATTGTCATCTAAACACCATCGAGCAGTGTATCATCTACAAATTTGGCAATTCTTAAATTCTTCCAGCTCCAAAGAAGGTCCAAGACCGTAGATGCACTTTCGAAAGCATTGTAGCCAGACAGTGGACATGGGGATAAAACCATTCACTGCAATGCTATCAGCATTTTCATTCTTACCGTAGAAAGCCAATCGATAATATGGGTAATTTGAAGAGGAGACAGGTGCTGTCTTCCGCTCTATGAGGTTGCGTCAAGGTTGACTAAGCATCGACCACCTACAAATTACAACGCTTTCTTTCACAAACATCTATTGCCTATCTAGGCATGCTAGCTAGGAATCAATAATGAGGATCAGCGACCAGCCAGCCAACTCCGACTTCGCGATGGCTCTGTGAGGGGCTTTTGTAGAGTGGACAATAGCGCCTGCCAGTTCGGGAATGGTTCCGAAGGGGAGATTTTGCCGCGCAACCTATAGCGATGGCCACGTGCGGTTCGCCATCGACGTAGATACGAATGTGAAGGATTTACAGCGGAGACACTTCTGTGTGCCTTGCAGAGACCATCTGCTACCGAATGACGCCGCCAGCCTGGGCAGCCTGTAGTTTCCAGCCTGACTGCTACCGGCCTACGCGATGCCGGGAAGCTTGTACAGCTTCCGCATCCAGGGACCACCGATCCCTGCACGTGTAAACCCTCTTGCATCGTAAACGTAGGCCAGAGCATGTCACTTCGCGTTACCCGGCGCTTGGGACCGAAGTCGTCAATGTATATTTACCTGCTCGGCCCCTACTTTTGGAACCGCGCACACGACCATTCCTATCTGCCAATATCATGTACTCCGTCGCATTCATTGCTTTGCTTCAGCTCGGCGGCGTTCTTGCGAATCCCGTAACTCGCCATTCTGACGCAGTCAACACGACGACATGCAAAGGTAGCACTTTTGTCTACGAGGAGCTTGCCGGTTGGGGTATATTAGCCAGCGATGCCCGTGACAAGTTTGGAGATACAATTGGCGGTATCGGGAGCGCCATTGCTCTAGACAAGAAGTCCTGGAAGAAGAAGAAGGGAAGCAAGGAAGGCTACGAGGCCATATTGTACGGTTTGCCTGATAGGGGATGGAATACGGAGGGTACGCAGAATACACAATCGCGCATCCACAAGTTTAGCATATCCCTCGACATTGTGGCTGCAACCCTAGAGACGCCAGCCGCTCCCAATTTTAACATAAAATACCTTGACACCATTCTTCTTGTCGGACCTGATGGTACTCCTTGCACGGGTAAGAGCCAATATGAACTCGATTTGCAGCCGACTTAGGTGTAATGTAGGCCTTGACGCTGACCCAACCGGCCACCTTTCCTACAAAGGTTTTCCAGACCTACCAGTCGCAACATGTGAGCTATGGCCCGGCAACTCTAGAGTTGTACCGCTGACTTTTATAAGATACCGGCGACGGGTTTGGAGGCGAAGGGCCCGGTGGTAAACGAATTTCTCTCGACACGGAGGGTCTTGTCCTAGGCGATGACGGCTCTTTCTGGATCAGTGATGAATATGGTAAGATCGAAACAAGAATAAAGAGCATGCAACTTACTTTATGGAGGACCATATATTTACCAATTCGATAAGGCCGGTAAAATGACTGAGGCAATTCGTCCTCCGGATGCCTTGATTCCAATGCGTAACGGCAGTGAGAGGCAAGCCATATGAAAATCGCGTTACTTTTCAAATCTAACATGATGTAGCTTCAACGCGGCATCGCCACCGATTTACAATCAGGACTTCGAGGTTTCGCCAGAGGATCCGGATACAGGACGTGCGAATAATCAAGGTCTCGAAGCTCTTACCGCCAGTCCAGATGGAAAGTACCTATATGCAATGCTTCAGTCTGCAACGTAAGTTCGATGCAGTCGCCATATGAGATCCTTCCTTACTTGAAGTAGAATGCAGGAAGGCGGTAAGAAAAAGACAACCCGCCGTAATACCCGTCTGCTCAAATACCACCTCAAGAATAACAAGGTTGAATACGACGCGGAATATGTGGTCCAGCTTCCACTGCTTCCCGATGGTAAAGTTGCAGCACAAAGCGAGATGCACTTCATTTCCGAAACCCAGTTCCTTATTCTCGCTCGCGACTCTGGGGCTGGTCACGGTCAGGACAGCTCCGAGTCGATCTATCGCAATGCCGATGTGTTTGACATCTCTGACGCAACGAACGTTAAAGGCAGCAAGCACGATGCTTCTGACGGTGATATCGCGAGCTCCAAGGGCGAGTTGGACTCTGACGTTGTTCCTGCGACATATTGCCCCTGGCTGTCCTACAACAACAACGATCAGCTCGGCCGCTTCGGTGTCCACAACGGAGGGGCACAAGATGCAAAGTTACTCAATGAGAAATGGGAGAGTCTAGCGCTAGCGCCGGTCGACGGGCAGTTCGAGAAAAGGGGGGAGGGCAAGGAGTACTACCTCATTTCCGTCTCTGACAACGATTTCATCACCCAAAATGGTAAGTTGCCCCTTGCCACTCACACAATGGTTGTAGGCTGACTTTGCTCGAGGGTACATCAACTTTGGCAAGAACAAGTATGCTGACGGAACGGGGTTCAATCTGGACACGCAGATCTTGGTGTTCAAAGTCAGACTACCGAAAGGAGCCGACCCATTGTAAAGGATAGCCGTTCGAGAGCAATCCAAAGACCTGTTCAGTCTCTTCTTTCGCAATAAACGGTCCGAAACAGACATGCGCTACAGCAAGAGGTTCGCGCTTTGTTCTATCAAACTCCTGGTTAACATTACCCGCAGTGAAAGTCCAAAATATCATCAGTGACGATGGGCTCGTCTTGTCCACACCCATTGCACGGAGCCCTCTTGTGATATGATTTTGGACCACATGACGGGTTCTAGACCTTCTGTCTCTTCTGCTTGAGTCGTAGGATTCATCCAGGTCGTCGGGTTCATGATGCACCCCACGCTTTCCCCAGGAATCTGCTTGGCAACCCGGCTATCGAATGCGCTTGTTTGCACCACAATGGGCATCGCTCGGCCACTATACTATCGTGATACTATCGTGATACTATCAATCTTGCATGCAATCAGTAATATCGTCCTGTCTACCTCAGTGGTCATACTCCATTCACTCATGTCGTAGAGTCACATGATGTAGGCATTCCAGTGTAACTTGATTGCTAGGCTTGCTTAATTAACACCATGAACCTTGTAACACTTCCGGCCGCATATCAGTGCAACACTGCCTGGGGGTTTTTTTTGAATGCGATGAACCCAAAGTCGGTCTCATCACAATACATGTGCAGGCAATCGTCTGTTACAACAAGCTTATTTCGTCCAAGGCTTGAAGCAGCAGCCATTCGCTCGGGTCGGTCTGGGTGGTTTGCTAGCTGCGCCATGGTCTCAGCAGGCCAGGACGGCCACTAAAATAGCGCCATCTTCGGAAGACCTCTTCCAGGCCATCGCACAACCAGAGGAAGCCATTGCGGAACGTGGGTCCGCAAACCCAGCTTCTCGTAATATTCCCACTGAGCGCTTTTCAGGAAATGCTCGTCATGTCAGCTCAGTCTAGTACTCGAAGGATAGGCATCAGTGCCCGTTGATTTTAAGACTGGGAGATTCCGATCAAGTCTGTCTCCTCTAGATGACAAGCAGGACTCGGTGTCGCGATCGACGGGTTTGCAAGATGAGAAACGATCCCCCGTGGGCCTCGTCAATCCGTGTCCGGAGAGTGCTCGCTGTCCGTGATACCGCCGTCAATGCAGTTTGGTGTTGAGCATGTGATGCAGCAGGCAGTGCACGTGGATGATGCAGCGTGTTCGCGGATAGCTTCGAAGCCTTTGGCAACATGCCAGGCACATCCAGAATGACGGCTACATTCCACGTTTTTTCGGTGGGCTGGCTGCATGCCAGATGCCACCGACCATGGCGCGCCGCACACTCGCCCGCGGATGATCGGCGACTCAGGTCGAGGCTCCCAGACCCGTCTACACGATTCCTCACCCCCGCTAGCGGTGCGCCCCCGCATTCAGCTACCCCAGCTTCTCCAGATGTTTCGACCAAAGATGGGAGGTACACTAGCCATGGCCGCGGCGTCTAGACTTTCCTCGCCGTATTGGTGCTGTCCACTCTCCTGCGCTTACGGTAGACGTCTTCCGAGCATCCTGATAGCTCGATAATTTGTATAACTTCATCTCCATGCCCACGGACCTGGGACACAGCGCCCACCCTCGTCAAAAAGTCCTCTCTCGGTGCGACTAGCAGTGTTGCGTGTCTCGTGTAGTATCCCTCCGTTTGCTGCGCACAGACCGAGCCCAACCCCCTCTTGTCTTTCCTCTTCAACCTCAATTCCTCTTCTACAACCCTGAGCTCTCGCCTTCTCTCTTTTTCTCGTACATCTATGGCCGAAGAGAAGGCCGCTACTGTCATGGCCGAATCAGTCGAGAAGAACGAGGCCGCCAGCACCAAGCAGATCGAAGACGTCCACGTCGTGCAAAAGGTGCATGCCGACGGACATGTCGACCTCGTCGATACGCATGCCATCGGAGGTGCGTTGGAGGAGATGCCCAAAGGCTACTTCTGGAGCCCGCAATTCATCGGCACTGTTGTTGTACGTCTTCCCGCCTCATTCGCATCCTGGACTCGCGAAAATTTCCTTTTCGGATCATACCCCGACCATGGCTAACAACTGTCTCAGGCTGTCTGCTGCGGCAGTATCTGCGCCTATCTTGGATGGGTCCTCCCCGCGAACACCCTGTAGGTGCCATTCTTCGTACTCTGTGCCATTTCTCCCCCCTGTCGCATTACACGATGGCGTCCCTCATGCCTGCCAACGTCAATTCCATCTTTACTCGTTCTAACTCCCGACTAGCGCCCTCATCAATGCAGACATTGGACCCTCTGCGGATCTTAATTGGGTAGCTACCATCTGGACCATTGGATCTGCCATCGGGTTCCTCCTCGTTGGTCGTCTCTCTGATATCTTCGGACGCAAGTGGATGGTTATTGGTACCAATGTCTTGGGACTTGTAGGATGCTGTGTAGGAGGAACAGCGAAGAACATCGACACTTTGGTTGGAGCCAATCTGATGAACGGAATCGCTGCTGCTGGTCAGCTTTCCTTTGGTATCGTACTCGGCGAGCTGGTGCCGAACAAGCACAGAGGTCCCATCGTCACCTTGGTGTTTCTGTCCTCTCTCCCCTTTGCTGGTAGGTGCAAAACCTGACTTCTTGCAAGGGCCATCGAGCTGATTCAATGTAGTCTTTGGTCCCATCATTGCTCGCATGTTCATTATCCATACCGCAGCCGGTTGGCGCTGGTCCTACTATCTCGGTATCATTCTGTCCGGCGTAACCATTATCCTCTACCAATTCCTGTATTTCCCGCCCACCTACGAGCAACTCCACGTCTCGGGAAAGACCAAGTGGCAGCAATTCAAGGAGCTCGACTTTGTGGGCATTTTCCTCTTCATCGCCGGTACCGTCGTTTTCCTCATCGGTCTCAGCTGGGGAGGAACGACCTATCCCTGGAATTCAGGTAAGTGCCACCCAAGGTCTTCAAGGTACAAAGAGAGATCAAAAAACTAACGTCTTAAAGCGGCCGTCATCTGTGCCTTGGTTCTCGGCGCCCTTACTCTCGTCGCCTTTGGTCTCTATGAGGAATTTGTCTTCAAGGGCCAAGCCATCATGCCCCCACGCCTTTTCCGCAAGCTCGAGTACGTCGCTATCGTCATTGTCGCCTGCTTAGGTGCCGCGGTCTACTACGCTCTTACCGTCCTCTGGCCCACGATCCTCGGCACCGTCTACACAACTGACAGCATCAAGATCGGATGGGCATCTAGCGTAGTTGGCGGTGGCATCTTGCTCGGCCAAACATTTGGTGGTTTCGCCTTGAGTTACCTACCCAAGGTCAAGTGGCAATTGGTCATCCTGAGTACTGCGGGTGCTGCGTTTTTGGCAGCCGAAGCTGGGCTGAAGGCCTCGGCCTATGGAACTTTCATCACCTTGGGTGTACTATCAACATTCTGCATCGGATGGGTTGACAACATCACATTCCCCGGTGTAACTCTCCTCTGGGAAGCACAAGATATTGGTCTCGCCACAGGTGTTCTAGGCTCTATTCGCGCCATCGGTGGTGCCGTCGCACAGACTGTCTACGTCGCCATCCTCACTAACAAAGTCACCGAATATCTTCCACAAGAAGTCGTACCAGCCGTTACCTCGGCCGGTCTCCCAACGTCCTCGCTACCTGCTCTCTTCGCGGGCATCACCGCCGGCAACCTCACGGCAGTGCCCGGGATCACGCCCGAGATCATGGCAGCAGCTGGCACTGCGACGCAGAAGGCGTACATTGAAGCCTTCAAGATCGTCTTCTATGCTACGATTCCCTTCGGCGTCCTGTTGATTGTCTTTTCAGCGCTATGCCCCAACATGGACAAGTACCTCAGCATGAACGTTGCGAAGAGGCTACAGAATATGAAGGCAGAATACCAAGGCGAGGGACACGAGAGGGAGGGTGATGCTGTCTAGTTCAATTGATTTGATTTCCTTTGTCATCTCTTGATTGATGACAGTCTATACGGGTGATACCATTATATTTTATGACTTGTTCGGATACATTGTACGAATCATCGTAGTGGATGGCGTTCCTAGCCGACAAACTAGTAATGAAGCTTGATGCTTTTTTTCTCGTTCAAATCACAGTTCCATGCTTTCCAAAAACCAGACTGTGCTTTCTGTCACATCCTTTTCTCATCTGAGCAAAATTCGACTTTTTGCTTCGGGAGTATGAGATATCTAGCGCAGCTCAACCCATCTTGGAATTTCGAGTGTTGTGTACAGATCCCGTACCGTGGCGACGGATCGCAAAGTATGTACTAAACGCGGGGTAGCCGTTCGTGGAGAAACGACCCATCCTCGTCACCGTATGCCCGTAAAAGTCAATATAGCTACTGATATAGCATACACATTTACTTCAAGCGAGCCGAGCTGCCGCGAGATAGGAAGGTGATCCGATAGTAGTTTCACCGGCAAGGCGATCGATGCGGAAAGGGCTCCGGCCCGTCCGAACAATCGATGGGGGGTATCCTCCAATCCCATCACGCGGATCACGACGTCCGGCTGAGTAGGTTTTGCTAGTCGGGTCGTGCAGAGTGAGCTAGGGCGGCTTGGATGACTCGGGTTCGAATCTGTCGTCCAGAAGACGAACAAACTTGGTATATATGATATTTTGCCAGCTGGGCGGAAACTTTGTCGATTCACAGAACTTGGTGGTAGCTGGGGGGTCATATGAATTCTTTTTTTTCCAAGTTTTTTCATTTTCAAGCAGGAAGTTCGTGTCTAAACAGCGGACTGAGACTG
This sequence comes from Periconia sp. TS-2, assembly GCA_030378425.1. NCBI lineage: Eukaryota > Fungi > Ascomycota > Dothideomycetes > Pleosporales > Periconiaceae > Periconia > Periconia sp. TS-2. Next base: position 374,386 of record JASNQO010000031.1, on the reverse strand, counting down.
TGTACACTCCGCTGACTATCCTTGCCCCTCCCCAATTCACTCTTCCCATGCTCGGCTTCCAGCTCTTGCGGCATGGGTATACTGCCTTCCAACTCTTTGGGAAATGTCGGGCTGTTTACTTGCGAGCTGACGTTGGAACGGCCCAGTTCGATCGACTCGGCTTTGGGTGTCTTGACGGGTTCGATTTCTCGAACTTTGCCTCGAGAACGCCTTCTGAAAAAGAAGAATGCGGCGATGAGGACGAAGATGGTAAATAAGAGAACAGCAAAGACGATGGCGAGAACTGTAACGGTGCTGGATGGGCTTTTTGTCTCAGCGTGCCCGGTTCCCGCCGTTTGTGTCGGATTTGCGGTGACAGAGCTGCCTTGTGTCGTCTGTCCGCCAGTAGGTGTGCTTCCTGACCCTGACCCTTGCCCTTGCCCCTGACCTTCATTTTTTTGAGTTTGTAGCGTGCAATCATACTGCCCCGTCAACTTCATCGCCGAAAACCCATTGCAAAGGGCCGACATGTCGTGGGTGGATTCGACACTAAGCTTGCCAGTGATTTCGTGGAGAGCAGGCATCGTTATATTGGTATAAGTACCGCTGATGGAAACATAGCCGGTGATCGTCTCTAGCTTTATAAAACCAAAACCAATCTCGGCATTCCCGGTGATATTCAGGCCACCGTCTATGACTGTGAGTTGGCTTGTAGCAATGGATTCCAGCGCAGTATTGTTGGATATGGTGATTTCACTTTGTTTGTGTATGATGTCGTACGGTATTTGGAACCATGTGAGATTCGGGTTCGAGATGACTTTCAGAGTACCTGCGACCGGCCATTTGAGCCAGTCCATTCTTTTGAGGGCTGTGTTTTGGACGGTCACTTCTTTGACTTCACCTGTGATTACCCCGAGGGCGACTAGGCCCCGCTCCAATGACGGCAGATCGGTGAGGGTCAATGATGAAAAGTTTTTAAGTGAAGAGAAGTCAAGTTTTGAAAGCTGTGGCAGGTTGCTGAGATTGAGGCCAGCAACCGATTCTAGAGATGATGAGGAGAGTGACTTGATGCTGCTAACGTCCTTGACTTCGATATTTCCTGTCACGGATTTCATTCCATCAAGGGCGACGTCGCTTGGTCCATCGACTGAAATGCTTCCCGTGAAAGTTGAGCATGCAGTCACGGTGCTAATGTCTTGCGAGGTCTTAATCGTGAATGACCCAGAAGAAGGCGCACAATCTGCTAAATTATTAATGAGGGCCACAATCGTCATCGCATCACTCCAGATGTTGCGCTCAAAATCAAACAGATTGTCACGAGAAGTGATTTGGTGTGTGTTGAGTGTGTTACAATGGAAGAAAAGATACAACTTACCAGATGAGGCTGCCTCCACCTTCCAGGCCACCGCCTGCATCACCACCAGCCATGCGCGCGACCTTAAATTAAGCTTCATGCTTTCGTCTATGGAGGAAGTGATCAGACATTCCTCAAAAAGCCTGATTTCAAAACTAGCAAATAAACAAATATGTGGAAAGGAGTGACTAGTAATGAGTGAACTATAATGAAGATTCCAAAAAAAAGAGAGTAGAGAGGGAAAGTGTGAGCAGCAAATTCCCTTCTTCGCGCACCTCTCGCGGATCCGCGTGGAGTTTTGTCGCCGTCCACGGAATACGTGCCAGCGCGTTGAATCGGGCGATGGATCGCGCAACCGTTTCATACCCGTGCTGTTGTGGAAATAGGCCAATGGAACACCGACGTACCAGCCTGGCCCCGCTAATAGAGCTCGTGGCTTCCTCTTTCGGGTTTCTGTAGGAGGGAGGATAAATCCTTCACAGTACTCAGCCACAAATGTGCATGTTGGTTAATGCAGGGCCGGGCGTGGTCGTACGTAGAATCGCTCACGCTTGAAATCAGAACAAGTAGAAGCGTATTGCATTTTTTGCACGCGAGACTAGAACTTTTGGAGGCGTCAAGAAAAAATAGCTCAGGATACCAAAGCCATGGAAGAGAAAATGTATACAGCCCAGTGACACAGTACCTACACGTCGACAATCGGCAAGGATGTAGAGCCAACGGCCAATCCAATTTCCGCAATCCCTCCCTCCATGGGCCGTGCTGCATCTTACCTCCAAATTACCGGTAAGCTAAGAATGCGATACACAGCACCACAGTGGAGTGCAACCCTCAGTTTTAGCCTTCTCGCCGCCCGTACGGCTGCTATTTTCAAGGCAGATTCCGACCAAAAATCCGGAGAAGGCACCAATAACCAGGTCGCGAGTCAACCATGATACGGGTTCAGCCCTATCGCCCTAGACCCGATCCTATGCACCTTGAGGGCCTGACGTAGCGTCGTCCTAGGAAGATAGAGTTGATTCTAGAATTCTACTAGTACAAATAGTACTGGCGTGCCCTCGTAGTCGCTTCACCGGATAAGACATGTGACGACGAAATCCGGTAGTGGAGTCGCGTCGGAGCTGATCGTTACTTGAAACGTCCGTATACTTACTATAGCAGCTCCTCGTGGGAAATCCTCATCTAGCAGTCTTTTGTGGTTACATTGATCATAACAAGACCGATGGCTCTTCGCGATGTTGCACGCCTCTTCCCTGGTTCTGATCTGGTCATTCTCCGCGACCACAGGCGCAGCAGATGTAGCTGTTTCATCTTGAACTTGTCCGGCGGCAACTACTTCTCAAGCGATTGCTCAGCAAATTTGTACTGAAGGCAGGAGCTGTATCAATCGCACTTTGGCCTTGGTCTTGCTACCTTTCCTGTTGTCTGGTCTTTGTAACCTCCATCCATCAGACCAGGTCCACCTTTCCTAATCGCAACACAGGCAAAGAGACGTACACGTGGGAGTCATGTTCAACCCAGCTGGACTCATTTCAAGGCACCTAAAGCAGACTTTTCTCAGCCGAGTAGATGGTTCTCTTTGAGATTCCATGTAGGTTTAAGGATAGCACGTTGATAGTACTTCAAGTGCGCTCACAAGGATCGTTCCGATACGAAGAGTCAGGAACAATAGAGCGAAGACGAATGAGATATGCACGTAATCTTACGGTAGCCAATGTAGAGACCCTCAAGGCCTCTAACTACCAGCACTTGATTGCCAAAACGCGACAAACGGTCGCTCATAAGTAGTCCCCGAATGATGAACGGTGCGATGGAGATGGCCAGTCCAAGTACGGAAACCCGACCGCCAAGCCCCCGCCCCAGCCTAATCCCCATACGGCTAAGCGCATTCGAAGCATGAGAAGTGCCCAGGTGGCACCTCAAACAAGCCCCCGGTTGGCAGGAGAAGAGAGCTCCAATTCCCACCACGCACGCCTGCAATGGGGAGACGAAGCCTGTCATCGATTGTCATTTCCCTTCCTTTGCTAGCCGCCACCCTTCCTCTGCTAGCTTTCACTGCGAATGCAGCGTCAGAGGCGCCCCGGCCGCGGGGCGTAGGCCCAGAGTGTACGTTTGTTGAAGTTGAGAAGCCCGAGAGCTTACTCTGGGGTAACAATTGGGTGAAGACATGAGCTAACAGGTGGCAGTTGCCAAATACTACAAAGATGCTCAGTCTTTTACTTGCATCTCGAATCCATCTATTAAGTTAGACGTTTCACGCCTCAACGATGATTACTGCGACTGCCCCGATGGCAGCGACGAGCCCGGTACTAGCGCCTGCTCCCACATCTCTCCGCTGTCCCCTCAGCAGCCCTCCCGCTTCCAATCAGACAAGATCAACGACTCGCTAGCTCTTCCGGGCTTCTACTGCAAGAACAAAGGCCACTTGCCTGGCTACATACCCTTCACGAATGTAAACGACGGCATATGCGACTACGAACTGTGCTGTGATGGCAGCGACGAATTTGAGGGCGTCGGTGGAATCAAATGTGAAGATCGGTGCGCAAAGATTGGCAAGGAGTGGAAGAAGCAGGATGAGGCGCGGCAGAAGAGTCTGTCTGTTGCCAATAGGAAAAGGAAGGAACTGGTTACCGAGGCAGGACGGTTGAAGAAGGAAGTTGAAGACCGGATTGAGACGCTGCAGACGCAGATTCAGGCTCAGGAGCTCAAGGTCGAGGCGTTGCAGAAGAGTCTAGCTGATATTGAGAGGCAGGAGAAGGGCAAAATCGTCAAGGGCGCGGGTAAGGGTGGAAAGTTGGGTGTGCTTAGTAGCTTGACCAAAGAGAGAATTCAAGAGTTGTCGGACAACCTGCATCGGGTCAAGGGCGAGAGGGATACAGCGAGGTCAAGAATTGAAGAGCTCGAGGGGATCTTACGCCGCTTCAAGGAGGAATACAACCCCAACTTCAATGACGAGGGTGTCAAGCGTGCCGTCAAGGCATGGGAAGACTATGCCGCCCAAGACCGCCCAGGGCCTGAAGATGCCAAAGATCGAGACCTGGAAGAAATCCTAAAGCCAGATTCAGAAAGCGCCATCAAATGGGAAGACTTTGAAGGCGAGGAAGAGTCGGATGTCGACGTTTGTAAGTCTCGGCCCAACCTCACTCCTCACGGCCAGTCTTTAACATATTGCAGTGTACAAATTCGAAGAATATCTCCCGGAACCCCTCCGCGATTGGGTCGACTCCAAACTTCGTGCGCTCCGCGTCACGCTCATCGAGAACGGCATCCTCGCTGACCCGCACACCGACTCACCCGAATCCAAAGCTGTTACGGACGCCCGCGACCAGCTAAGTTCAGCCGAGCGTGAGCTAGCCAATGACCGCCAGGAATTGATCAATCACAAGGACGATCTGAGCAAGGACTATGGCACAGACGAGATCTTCCGCGCCCTAAAGGGCCGATGCGTGGAAGTCGATTCAGGCGAATACACATACGAGCACTGCTTTCTCCAGTCCACGACTCAAAAGCCCAAGAAGGGCGGAGGCAACACCGGCATGGGTAACTTCATGCGTATCGAAAGGATCACGGTCGACGATGACCTACCTGCCAACGGCAAGGGACTTGGGACTGGAGAAAGGTTCGCCTTGAAGTATGAAAACGGACAACATTGCTGGAACGGGCCTAACCGAAGTACCATGGTTATCCTAGCTTGTGCAGAGAACGATGAGATTTGGAAGGTAGCCGAGGAGGAGAAGTGTGTTTACCGAATGGAAGTGGGCACCCCCGCTGTTTGTGGCATCAAAGAAGGCGAGCATGGCGGTGTGCCGGTTCACAATGAGCTCTAGACTCGAGCTCGGGCATGCCAAGGAGGAGATTGTAGGTGAGTGGAAAGTTGCAACAGGATTGTATATGATGTTTTTGGGAGGGATAGAATATCATCCACATGCGGCGTTTTTGCTATAGTCGATTCAACTAGCGAAAAGTAGAATAGATTGTTGACTTGGTGGGGGCCGTGAACGCCTATCACCCTATCAATAGCCGCTCAGCCAAACTGGGGGGCTGAGGTCGTATGCCGCCATGCATGTCACAGCCTCGCTGCCCAAGATCATGATGTCTTTGCATTTCTCTCTTCTCGAAACACCGCTTTTCCATCCCAACAAAGTCGACACCGGAACAAGCTGTCAAGAGCCAGCGCAGCACTCTCGACTGATCGATGCGAGGTGACGGGCATTTGGCTCAACAGCGCACATGGCAACCGTGCATCGTCATAGCTTCACGAGGCTGTCAGGCGGGGCAAACGACGAACAGCTGAGCTTGAAGTAAGATGGCCATGTTGTGCAACACAACGCTGCGCTTTTGCTAAAAACATCTTAGTATCATCTTTATACACGGCCTTCGAGGACATCCCCGCGGGACCTGGGAAACAGGAGGGGGCGCGAGCGAAGACGTAAACGATGCGAGAGAGAAGTCGCGGAGCGGTGGCCTAAAGGCCTTCTTCAGGCGGCGCCACAGCAGGTCTCCATCTGCATCCTCGAGACACGTGCAGGAGTCGTCGCCGGCATCGCCCAAGGTCTTCTGGCCGGAAGAGTTCCTTGCGCCGGATATACCGCAGGCTCGGGTGTGGACGTACGGATATGATGCAGATGTAATTGGAGGGCTCTTCCAGGCGAACAATAAGAATAGCATATCGCAGCATGGCCGCGACTTGTCGGTTAGGATTGAAAGAGAGATTGATAATAGAGTAGGCAAGGTCTTCAGGGCGTACGATCCGTTTCTAACGCCGTTCTAGAAACCAATCGCATTCGTCGTGCATAGTTTGGGAGGGATCATCCTAAAAGATGTAAGTGACCCGGCGTCCCTGTGATGCGGTGAGTCGTCGACCCGAGCTTACTTGCTTCGTAGGCCATTCGCCGCTCAGAGATGATGCGCGAGCAGACGAAGCTTATCATGTTCCTCGGCACTCCGCATCGAGGCAGCGCGTACGCAGGCTGGGGTCAGATTGCCTCCAATCTGACCCGCCTCGCGCTGCAAGACTCGAACAAGAAGATTCTCTCGACGTTGGAAGTGAACAACGAAATTCTAGACAATATCCATGAGGAGTTCAAGACGATTGCGTTCAAGGGTACCATGAGGATCCACTCGTTCCAAGAGGCAAAGGGCATCTCCGGCATGAAAGGATTGGACGAAAAGGTGCGCTTTCCTTAAGTTCTAGTCATTGCGCGCAACTTACAGCTCCAGGTCGTGGACGACTTCTCCTCGAAACTCGATCTCCCAGGGCAGCTAGAGGCTGTGGAGAGCATCGATGCAAATCATATGCAGATGGCTAGATACAGCAGTAAAGACGACGAAGGCTATCGTGCTGTTTCTGGCGTGTTGAAATCCTTTATCCGGCAGGACTTGGGACTTCAACTACTACCTCCCGTCACTGCCGAGGAGGCTTCTTGTACGTGACACCATAGGCTACTGAATATGATGAGCTGGAACGCTTATGCAATCGACTACCATTAGCAAGTGATGCCCTGTTCATGGTCCCGTTCTCCAAAGATGACTGGTTTATTGGTCGAGAAAATGTCATCGCAGAGATTGCTAGGCAACGCATAGCTTCACAGACCCACACCCGTGTAGCTCTTGTTGGACTAGGCGGCGTAGGGTGAATAGTATGGCACTCTTCTTTCAACACAGTAGTGCTGACTAGTCATTAGAAAATCGCAAATTGCGATCGAGTACGCGTATCGAATGCGAAAAATTGAGCAGACCACGCTCGTCTTCTGGATACATGCAAGCAATCCTACCAGGTTCAAGCAAGGATATCGTGACATAGCCGACAGACTTCGACTGCCCGGGCGGGAAGATCCAAAAGTGAACATCTTGAACCTAGTGCACGTATGGCTGTCAGACGTGAGGAACGGGCGCTGGCTTATGATACTCGACAATGTAGACGACGACAGCATATTTTTTGGCGAGGAAGATACCTCAGGCTCTTCGAAGACGGTCGATGTGAAGGAATATAGAGGGCCCCTCGAGGGCTTCCTTCCTCAGACACCAAACGGCACGGTTCTCATCACGTCGAGGAACAAGACCGCTGCCGTCAATCTCGTGGGAACGCACGGTGGCATCATCGAGGTGGAGCCGATGGAGGAAGACGAAGCATTGGCGTTACTTCAGACCAGGGTGCCGTATGGCGAGTGGGAGGTAGAGGATGCAAAAGCGCTTGTCCATGCTCTGGAACGCATACCTCTTGCCATCACCCACGCCGCAGCATATATCAAAGCACGAGCCCCTTACACGACCATGGCAGCGTATCTTGAGCTGTTCCGCGAGAGCGACGCAAACCAAGTTCGTCTTCTCAGCAAGAAGGAATGGAAAGATCTTCGACGAGACCACAGTATCCGACACGCGGTGATTGCAACGTGGCAGATATCGTTTACTCAGATTGAGAAGACGCAAAAGTCGGCGGCCGACCTCCTTGCACTAATGAGCATGTTCGACAAGCAGGGAATCCCGCGGTGGCTGATACAAGCAAACACGAACAAACTGGATTTTGAAGATGCTTTGTCCCTGTTACTTGGATTCTCCTTGGTGAGGATGCAGATCGGGGAGCAGGCGTTGGAAATGCACCGGCTAGTGCAGCTGTCGATGAGGACCTGGCTGAGCGCCGAGAACGAGCTGGACAAGTGGATGAAGACGTCGGTGCGGTCGCTGAACGAAGCGTTTCCCAGCGGAGAGTACGAGACATGGTCCGATTGCAAGATGCTGCTTCCCCATGTCAAAGAGGTCATGAGTCACGAGACAAAAGACAGGGAAGTCCTGTTGACGCAAGCGAAGACGGCGCTCAACACCGGGTGGTACCTATACCTCCGAGGGGAATACAAGGCAGCAGAGGGTTTTCTTCTAAAGTCCAAAGGAGTCCGGGAGAAATTCCTCGGGCCTACGAGCACAGACACGCTATTTAGTGCCAGCAAGCTCGGTCTCGTACTCGAGAGTCTGGGCAGATATGAGGAGGCGGACGCGATGCACGTAGAATCACTGAAGGGTTTGGAGAAGGCCCTGGGCAAGGAACATTTGGATACGCTCGGCAGTGTTAGCCATCTCGGCCTGGTTTTAGAGAGGAAGGGCAAGTACACAGATAGTGAAGCCATGCACCGGCGAGCACTGAAAGGATACGAGAAAGTTCTCGGCCTCGAGCATTCCTACACGCTGACCAGTGTCAACAACCTCGGCCTGGTGCTAGAAAGCCAGGGCAAGCACGCAGAAGCAGAAGTCATGCACCGCCGGGCTCTGGAAGGGTATGAAAAAGCGCTAGGAAAAGGACACATACACACACTCACCAGCATGAACAACCTTGGCTCCGTTCTAGAGAGCCAGGGCAAGTATGAAGAGGCGGAGGCCATACACCGGCGAGCGCTGGCAGGAAGAGAACAGGTGCTCGGCCTGGAACATCCGCATACCCTCAGCAGCGTCAACAACCTCGGATCCGTGCTAGAAAGCCAGGGCAAGGACGAAGAAGCCGAAGCCAGGCACCGACAAGCACTGGCAACGAGAGAAAAGGTCCTCGGACCGCATCACCCAGACACATTGACCAGCGTCTATCACCTAGCCTTCCTCTACCATCGACAAAACAAGCAGGAAGCGCTCGGGTTGTACCAACGAGCGTATAACGGCTACGTCAACGCTCTTGGGCCGCAGCATCCCATTACCACCGCCTGCTTGACGTATTATCAGTCTCTCCTCAGGCAAACAAACCAAGGAACTCAAACACGACCCGCAGGACGTGCAAGACTAGAGGGGTCTAGCGCATAATATTGTAAGCCACCTTAAGCATTCTGTGAATTCTTCAAGGTTGTACTAGGGAGTTGAGGCTTCGCTGATGAACTTGATGCTACAGAGTCACCCTTTACGTGTCAAGTATTACTATTGAGAGGAGGACCGTGAACCGAAGTCTGTGCGGGTAAGAGTTAGAGTATGTGGACACCACATCCAGCACTCGTATGTTGATATTCGGAAATGGGAGCCCTGAATCTGCTATTATATCAGCTAGATTAGGCTTTTGTTACCATGGCGCAGCTACTATATCACGGCTCGTTTGGTAGAGTAATCAATCGGAGAGGCGAACGTGATTAGCGCACTATCCAGATTGGGAGACATTCAACGAGTAGAGCATTCAATAAGGGCATCCCTACCCTCATTATATCACGCTGTACGCGAATGCAGCTGCGAACTACTCTGCCAGCATCGCGATCGGAGCCGGTAATCGACATGGTGCCCGTCTCCACCCCTCCAAGACGCCGAAATCTCAAAAAGCGGGTCAAAAAGGACCACGGATTAGTGTATAACAAGGTGCAATCTCCCAACATCTGACGACTGCAGCCGCGATGGACTGACAGCTGTCAACTTAGGACATGGATTACTATTCCCAGAGGTTGGAATGCGATGTGACACGAACCTCTCAAGTAGACCTGCCAGTATCAACACTTGTCCAGTCTTGCACCAAGCGGGATGAAGTCCATCTGACGGGGCAGTTTCGACAGTCGTATTAGTCGGAGTTGGCGCCACTCAGCTTGGATGGACTCTGAAACACAGCCGAACATGTCATCATCGACCGAGGTGGCGGATTTCGCGAGCGAGGCAGCGCGAGATGAGGGGAGTCCCCGGGCTGTGGAGACGGCTGGGTGGGAGCTTGGAGTAGATAGGCGAGCAACGAAGATGCTTTTAGACTGATACGAAGCGTACAAGTACCTGGTTCAAGCGTACCTTGGCATGACTGTGACATTGAAGTATAGTTGGAGGACCTGTACTTTTTGGATAGAGCTAATGAGAGGTTGCTGATTCTCGAGGGTGAAGCGAGCAGACTGGGCATCCGCCGGGCATCTCACCCGGCGTACGCAATGAGGCATGAGGCTAGCTCCATGTGTTTATGAGGAATGATCAGGCAAGCCTAGTCCGAATGTGCTGCGTGAGGCGGCGCGGTGGGTGCAGGCTCGCAGCTCAGAACGGACAGGTTGGTCAGCTGAATCGCGTGGGTTTGTTTATCCACAGACCAACACGCGAACCTTTCGCGAACTGGCCGCGTGGGCGGAGCATGGAACCAACAAGTGGGATAAGTATGGCGGCAGCACAGGGCTGATGTGGGCGCAGATCCTGTGACCGCGGAAGCAATTTGGAGTTCCGGGGAGATCATCATAATTTCTGCCGCGGGAGCGGGAAGGACATTGCAGACTGGGCGCGCGCTTTTGTTTCGAATTGGTCAGCTTTGTTCGATTTCGATGGCGGCGATGGGGAAGCCGGCGCAAAATTTGCAGTTCTTTTTGTTAGCTGACCCACTGCTGCACGTAGAGAGGCGTGCAGGTGGGCCGCCGGGCGGTCATGTCAGGAACCGTTGTGGCAGGATACGAAGCATCCGAGTGACGCTGGCAAACACCAAGAGCTGGCTCGCAGCAGCCGGCAGGTGGGCACAAGGAGCCGAAGGATAGCGGGCCGGTACATGTACCTATATGCAATGCAGCTTCGGTTTCACGGCACGCGAAGCATGATGTGGGCGGGGTTCCGGGCTCGAAGGGGCAGGCCGAGATGTGAACGGCTTCACTGCGGAGGGATGAACTGACGTGGAGCACGCTCATCAGGCTGATGAAGAGCTGCAGAGTGATTCGAGGCGCCGGCTGCAGGGACGGGCTTGCGCGAAGCCAAAGCCACGCCGATGGCCGGCCAGCACCAGGGCGCTTACCCCAGGCGCCGCTGCGGATGGGCCGCTGCAACGAGCAGTTGTGTCCCGAGGCGCGGGGAGAAGATGCGATGCGATGGGATGCATCGCCATTCATTTCGTTGGTGTGGCTCATTTGATCTATGAGCTATTAGACGACAGGCCGGTTGAGGGATGGAGGGCCGGCTCTAGTGCTGGGATAGGAGACGTCGGGGTGGGATTTGTGGGATTTGGGCGTGGTGGCAAGTGCGCAGCGTTGAGGCAGGCAGGCACGCTACGAACAGGGGGAAGGAGCGGAGCCATGACTTCGGTACCTGGACCCTCGATCGGGGCTAGCGCCAGGAACACGCAGAAGGCGCGGCTTGGGCCTCCACGCGCCGGCCAGGAGACAGCCACACAGCGACAGGCACACGGGGCGGCAGCGTCCTCGGGGGTGAATCAGTGCAACACATACCAGACGGACTGTCTAGCATGTCTTATGGCAGCGTGGCCATGTCCTGTAGGGCGCGGGCGCAGGCACAGGCGCAAGGCGAGGGGCGGCCACGCTGCAACTGGGCACCTGTAGCACCGCAGCGCGAGCTTCGAAAAGAAGAAAAAAAACCATGGAAGTCGCCCGTTCCGGCGCTTGATGCAGGCACCGCGCACCTCCGCGAGCGTCATTGGCCGCCAGTCCTATTTCTGCTACTCATGCAGGCTTCGCTGCTGCGTCGCTGAGGGCTCTCTCCATGGCCAACGGCGGCGACAAAGGAGCGTGCCGTCGTCTGAGTCGTAAAGGCCATTCGCCTGTCACGTCTCGCGACGCTGCAGCGCACCTAGCGCCCGTTTGTGATTGCTTGTGCGGTTGCTTTTTGCCCTCGGCCACTGGCGCCAGGTGGCCGTCGCTGGAAGGCTTCTATGGCAAACTATGTAGGTAGCAGGTAGCATGTATGGCGACGGCACACGCATCCCATGGGTGCAGAGGCACTGAGACGTGCATCCAAGCACCACCGGCCCTGCAACTCGAGCGAGCGCGTCCTGGCCGACTGGCCTTGCACCGTGCGCGGAGATGAGCATGGTGGAAATTGAAACCTTGCTGCACTCAAACGCCCACCCTGGCTCCTGGCTAGCTTGCTGTCACTCCCCCAAGCAAGCCCAAGCCCTCGCTCTCACGCCTCCAGGCGACCTCGCTGCCCGTCCTCATCCCGCCGTCTTCCATTCCTTTTCTTCACCACGCACTCGCAGCGCGCAGGCGACCCACGCTCTCTCCCGCCCCTTCACTGCCCTTCCGGCTCCCGACGTTCTTTAGTGCCCCGTATTCGACTGTCTTGCATCTACTGCTTTCCCCGGCCATCCGACGACATCGCCTACCTTCTCCACGCCCCTCCCGGCTCTGTCCTTGGCCCTCTCGACGCCATCCGTCTCAACCCCCGCTCCTTTTCTACACTGCAAACTACTACATTCCTTCGGTCCAATCTATCTCCTGAAACCTATTCTACAATCCATCTTCGGCCGCCGCTTGCGCGAATTGTTGGCCGCTGTATGGAGCCCGCGCCTGCTCCCCTCAATCGCACCACTACACGCCCGCTCAGCCTCTGTTGGTAGGAGGATTCGCTGCTGCTGTGGTTATCTTGTGTACGTCATTCCCTCTGCAAAATCCCGAGATTCTGGTGGTATTGTTGGGGAACATGGCAGGAATGTGCGTGGAATTGTAACTAACCAAACCTCCACCAACACAGACAACCACTGCGCCGAATTTTGTTGTCAACTGCCGGCAGACGACTCCTCCGTCTCGTATACGCTGCAGACGGTGCGGAGCACTGCACGGCACACAAGCCATCTCACAAAAAAAAAGGCTCTTAGTGGTGGTCATTCCAATCAGTAAGACATCCTTGCGCAACGGAGCCCTTATCACACAAGCAGCCCAGCCCTCGGTTCAGACAACCTAACATATTCTAGGTCAACATGAACCGCTTCCTCACAAGAAAGAAGGACAAGAAGGCGAAGGCGCCGGAGCCCAAGCCTGAGATCAACCTTGCGTCCGCTCTGCCAGCCGCCGATGATTTTCGTACAAGTCTCATCATGCCTGGGCTGTCAACACGCTTTTCCATGCTGCGAGAACAGGACGATCCCAATTCCAAACTCGGAAAGGCTAGCGACGACAGTGTTCTCCAACCGAGACGGCAGTCCCGCCTTCATGAGTTTGGTTTCGTCTCCACAGGCCTTTCGGATATAGCCGAAGTTTCGTCGATAAATGGTTCCATTCGTCCACCCTTCGCAACCGAGCGGCAGAATTCATTCGACAGTCACACTACCGAGGATAGTGCTGGAAACATGATGAGCCGGGCGAGACCCGGCGAGGGTAATGTTTTGTTTGGCGGGAGGCAGAAGATCTACAAGATTTCAGGCACAGGAGCCTCGAAAGGCAGGGCTTTGTACGAGGATGATGTCAACCTGTCCGCCTTCCAGAAGTTGCGCCAACAAGAGAAGGAGCGACTGGCCGCCGAACAGGCTGCGCAAGGAAAGACTCGCGAACTGTCGGAGCCGCCCAGCCCCGTCAAGGACACATACTCGCCATCTGTGGATGGCTTCAGCAAGCGCAGAGAAACGTCGTCATCGACGAATTCCGGCAGCAACGCTCGCACTTCGACAGCCGCCACGTCAATCGCTTCGCAGGGCGCCAGTTCTGTTACCACTGCTCCGCCCATTTCTCCGACCGAGCTTACCCGTTCCACTACTAAGGCACGGAGACTGTATGATCAAGGTCTAGATCAGCAAATGTATGAGCAGCAGTCGTCAGCAATGAACCGACTCAACTCTATTCAGAGGACGCGCGCTCCGACCGGACGTTCAACGCCACCGCTATTGTTTTCCCATCAAACACGATCTGCGACAAATCTGAACGACCGCTTCACCCGGGGTGCTGCCTTGCGTACTGATAGCCCGACTCTCATGGGCCAACCTGGCATGCCAAACGGAAGGGATGCCCAGTCTAACGGATCAAGTCCCATCCTCTCCTCGCGACCCCAGTCACCCCCACTGGCGAGCCCTCTAAGTCCTCTACTTAGTGATAGCGACGATGCTAAGACTCTCAACATCGCTCTACAACCTCAGGACCGCGGCAAGGCGACTGCCATGGGTGCATTCAACAAACCCAAGCAGGGTTTCAGCGAAGAGCAATACGCAGAACGCCTCAAGCAGCTTCAACAAGAACGAGAGCAACATTCGGCACACAAGCCTGAAAATCCCCGTAAACCTTCGTTACGGGAGCGTGCCGAGCTAGAGAAACGCAAGCGAGCCGGAACTGGTACGACCGAGCGACAACGAGCTCCCTCGAATGCAGAACAGAACGCTGCGCCATCGCCATTTTCAGTGTTCCAGTCAGCCGCCACTCAGATGAAAGGTTCCCCTGCCACCGGTTCCCCCCAGAAGCAGCTGGAACAGTCGCCGCAAGAAGTACAGTCCCCGGACTCACAAAAGGGCGCTACCTTCTTTGCATCACCTGGTTCTAGCGATGATGAGGATGACACCCCACCGCCTATTGCTCCCAAAGCCGCTGAACGGGGCCGACGAATCGAAAACCTTCCTACCGCTACTGGTCCTGCTCCGTCAATCTTGGAGCATCCTGCCCTGCGATCACGGAGCAATTCCCGGCCGCCAGCCATTGCCGAGCACCCAGCTCTACGCTCCCGAAGCAATTCGCGACCTCCACAGCCCCAGATTCATCCCGAGCTCCAGTCTTCGCCCAGTGCAGATAGCAAGCCTGCCGATGCTGACGTTGATTCTCCCACACTTGGTCCAGACAACGGAGGTCTAAGTGGACTTGTTCGGCAGCACCTTCGCAACGTGAGCAATGTTTCGTCAGACTATGGAGACAACCGGCAGAGCATGATGAGCCCACCGCCGCTTCAAACACAGAACTTTGGGCTCCAGCGACGCCAGCCTGCCTCAGAAACGGATACCCCTGCTCATTCCAGCTACAGCCATTCTAACCCCTGGGACTTGGATGATATGGACGGAAATCCATTTTACGCAGAACGAGGCAGTGTCAGCTCAGTGAGCCCTGTTGATGCACCCAAGCCGAAACCACAGCCGAGTGGCATGATGCCTTTGAGCCCTGATAGGGCCCACTTCGATAAAGAGGACGAGAGCATGCACCAGCGTGGCCGTAGCGTCGAAGAGCATGAAGCGTTCCAGCGAGACCTCGCTCAACGTCAAAAGGCAATCCAGGAGAGTCTCCGCGCCAAAGCTGAAGGTCGTTCCACGAGCCCTGCTCCTGCACCGTCAGGCGGGTTGAAGACGGCTCTTAGCATGCTGCGGGCTAAGTCAAGTCGAGAATCGTTTGCTACAGTCGACACTCATAGGCAGCCGGAAGCGCCATCTAAGGCGATGAAGATGCTTGGTATTGGCTCAAATTCAACGAACGGAAGCAGCACGTCATTGGCGGGAGACCACTGGAGGGCAGACGGGCAACCGCCTCGACAGAAGCCCATACGTGTGCTGCAGCAAAGTGAGAGAGATGCGCAGCGAGAACGCAGTGAGACGCGACAGCGTTCCGCAACTGGAGAGAGCGGTCGTGACGTACGACCTAACGGACGATCACCTCCTCAGTCGAGCCGAAGCTCCACAAGAGATCGGTCGAGCTCTGAGGTGTCGTCCGGTCGTTCTCGCAGTCGCCCCGCCAATTACCGTGACGACCTCGAGCAAGCCATGATGGAAGGGGTTGGTTCCAGGTCAACCGTCTTCCCAGTCAACATGAGTCCTTCCACTCCCGGCTATGTGGCCAACCCCACACCGACGCTTCCCCCTGAGAGGCCATCTGTTGATAGCAAAGGCAGGACGAGGTCACGCAGCAACAGCAGGACGACGGCAGCCAACTACTTCGAGTCGAGGCATCTTCAGCCGATCCATACTGGCCCTGGCCCCGCCAATGGAACTCCTCGCCTGTCCCCAGGCGGTGCCAGCCCCATACCATCACAGTTCTCCCCAGGTCTCCCGGCTTCTCCGCGACCTTCACCTGGTGGTCCCAGCCCTGGCTTGAGCTCGTTCCGCTCCCAGGCGTCTCCTGTTCCTCCACTCTCTGTCAACAACACACCTCCTGCCTCGAATCCTGGCACACCGGTCGCTCCAGCCTTCAATCCCAACGCCGTGCCTCCGCCAATGGCGAAGGTTGGCACGCTTCGCAAGAAGTCAATCGCAAAGTCGATCATTTCTGAACCCGTATTCGTCTCAACGACCTCGGTCATTGATACGGTCAATCTACCCGCAGGTGCTTCTCTCAAGAACGGAATGGAAACGCCGCCGCCCGTTCCTCCTATTAATCCTATGAGAAGACGTTTCGGCCTTGACCGATCCAAGACGCATGATCCCGCCATTCATGCTGGTCTCGGCGCACCTCACGCCCCGTTCGCCGATCCTCAGCGGGCCAACTCTTCTGATGCACTTTCCAGCCAGACTACGCTTCCGAGGCAACGACTCAGGAAGACGTCCAGCGAGGGTAAGAGTCTGCATGGAGCGGCAAGCACGCAGATGGGCCCAAGCCCCGCTCTTCCCTCGACTCCATTACCTGGGCGAAACTACTCGCCACCTCGCCCTATCAACCAGCATCCCATTACTCAACAAAACATGGACGGTGCTATGTTCTAGTCCGCCTCAATCAACCCTCGGAGTTTATTCCTCAGGCGCTCGGACAAAAGTAACAAGTCCCTTATACTCTTCCTTTAGCGGCCTATTTACTTTCTACTCGACTCATAATTTCTTCTCTAGTTGGGAAAATCTCGGATCAACCATTGTTTGCGACAACGGCCTCTTTTCCTTATCAGCTCTGCAATATACCTCGTGGTCTGGCTTCCATTTCCTTCGTCTTTGACATGTAGGGCTCGGTTTGGGCGGATATCAGGAGTCGGACATCAGAATCATAAACGTCCCTCTAGTAGAACTGCGGCCTCCACTGGGAAACAACATACATAGGTGCGTTGGAAACACCGTGCATAGCTGGGATATGGATACGGTGTTTTTCATGGGGGCGCAGTGCTTGGACCTAGGGACGGTGCTTCATCGAATGTCTTTGGTCTTATTGTATTACCAGTAGTTTTTACTCTATAACGCAGCCTCGTCTAAGCACTTGGTATCAAGAACAGCGCGAACGCATTGCTTGACAGCAGGCGGAGCGAAGCAATACAGTTGAATGTCAACTATCGACAATTGCCCAAACAGATGTGATTTGTTCGTGTGGTCAAGTGACACCGGTCTCGGTTGTTGGCGTCTGTTAGGTATTGATTGGATATGCTACGATCCAGATGCTATGCTCCACGTGCTCGAAATACAATGTTGCATTTCGGAATACGTAGACATTTTCGGCGGAGGATGCATTTGTACACCAGAGTACAAGCGCAACAGCACTTGTGAAACGACAACAGCTTGCTACGACATTGATTGAATCCAATGTTTAATTTCACGACAGCTAGTATTGCTACTCTTGCAAACTGTACGCGAGGAGTGCATGGGGGAATCCAGGAGTAAAAGGATGTGCAACTACACTTCCACCTTCGGCCCGTCGACGATCCCTTTCCGTCCGCTGCGGTGGAGAAGACCACTCCAGCGGAACGGTTCCAATAACAATTCTCCGTCGTTACCGTTTGGACCATTGTTGAACAAATAGTATTGCCAAGACTGCTCATCTTCTCGTCGCTGATTCCAAGATGGTTTGTCCGGCCCGCAGCTGAATTCAGGGCGTTGAGTGGACAGGCAGGCAACTCAGCTCATATCATGCCAATAATGCCTCTTTCGCCCTCATTCTCAGCCCCTCATCCCTCTGCAAGGAAATCCTCGACATCTCACCCGTCACTCACAAGCACTCCAGAGCATCCTCACCAGAAGGAAAGGAGAAATAAGAAAAGAAAAGCCGCTGACCAATCCGCATCCACAGCGGACCCCTGCCACACACCACCACCCCATCCAAAGCCGCCGCCCCCTGATCAGCGGCCTAATGCAAGGGGTCGGCGGGTTCGGTTCGCGTTGCGTTTCAGCCATGGTGCAGGGCCGGGATGCCGGGTCTGACGGGCGAGTCTGTGCGGCGCATCCTGGGATCGAATCGAGATGCAGCGAACTGCAGAGAAGATTCTATGGGATGGGAAGGATCGGCGAGGACGGAAGTTGGCTATCCCGGGATTTGCGAAGAGAGAAGTCCATGTTGGAAAATGTAAAGGAAATCATGGTACCACGTACTGTGTAGAGGCGGGCCGCGAGAAATGCTATGTACAAGGAGCAAGCGCCATGTTTTGTTGCGAGCTAAGCAGCCACGCCGAAGTGATTGGGCTGACTTTGTCGTGACCCCCTCGGCCGCTCGCTTTCCCATCCCCCTCCCCTCCCATCTCCCCAGCAAAAAGCAAATTCAAGCACATCAATCTCCATCCCAGTATCTTTTGCGTGTCCTCGGGATACCTCCCTCTCCCTCTCGCATAAGCTGCGACAGATGATATCCCCCCTACTCCTCTCTGCTCGGATATGCAGAAGTGACTTTTGCCCATCGGGAGTCTCCCAACGGCCGCTACTCGGCCCTGAAGGACTAGAGCAGCCTAGAGCCTATTTAACACTTGGAGCCGTCGTCGTCGGGGCATCTGGGAAGCACTTCCTAGCGTGCTATCCACGACTCGAAACAGTCGAGCCTAGACTCTCGTCACAACGACCAAGGAGAGAGCACATGCAGCAGCGTATGCAGTTTACCGTTGACGAAACTAGATACCTGCCCCCCCGGATCCCCGCTGCATACCCATCCCGTACACCCCGTGATGTCGTACGTGCACCGTATTCGCATCTTTCTTTTCCGATCCCTCGTAGCCGTGTTCACCTTCAGTAGCAGGGGTCCGCGAATAACGCGCAACCATCATCTACAAAGCCATCACATTGTCGGAATCCAAACTGAGATGCCAGCCAGCCAGCCCCAAAGGGTACCACCAAGCTGAGGTCCAGCGAATCCGAGCCGGGGTTGGGCCCCGGAACGCCCATCATCTTTGCGGCGCTTGCATGCGAGCTAGCTTTTTGTCCAATGGACGTTTCCGCTTCAGGTTAACTGTTGATGCCGGGTGATGGTGCTGGTGTAGCTTGCTACAATGATAGCTGAGAATTTGGCTTTCCACTACAAAGAACCGTTGCGGTCCCTAGGAGGTTGTTTTGGAATAGTTTATCACATATCTGCCGACTCTGCGCCTCTATTGTCCTTTGACATTCTCAATCTCCCCGATTTTTTCTTCTCCAGCCTGAACTTGGTATACCCCCGTTGCGACACTCGTTTCGTTCAGACTCCCGTGAGCTATCAATATGCGCTTCACCCTCTCAGCTGTTGTTGCCTTTGCGGCTTCGCTCGCTTTCGTCCAGGCTCAGGACTTGGGCAACATCCCAGATTGCGCTGTATGTTGATTTACCCCATTGTTGATACCCTCCAACATGACATCTCCTCTTGCATCTACATCGACCCAGAAACTCAACTGCTCCACAACACCTCCGTCATCATACAAAATCTACAATCCTACCGCGCTAGCTCTCATCAAGCTACGACCCTTTTGCTACTTCAACACCCCCATGTCTACACAACAGTCTCGTCGAAAGAAGAGTGTAAGAAAACCGGGCTGACTTGATCATGATGTACAGCTCACCTGCTTCGCAATCGCCGTCCCCGCCTCAGGCTGCTCCCTGACCGACACAAAATGCCAGTGCACGACTGGTCAAGCTTCCATCACAAAGTCGCTCACCAGCTGCGTGCCGTCAAAGTGCTCCGCCGACGACATCGCCAGTAAGAAAACGTCTTTTTCCATACGCACACACACACACACACTACTCCTCGTTTGCCCTCTCTAGCGCGCCATTATCAAGCTAATCATTCTTCTCGTCCGACAGAAATCGCCCCCGCCGTAGCGGACATTTGCGCCAAAGCCGGCATCTCCCTTAGCAACCTGCCTACCTCTGCCGCATCCGCCACTTCGTCCGCGACTGCGACCGGGCACTCCAATTCCACCTCCTCCAACGTCACGCGTACCGCTAGCCCGAGTAGCGCATCTGGCACGGGTGCTGCGCAGAGCACGGGTGGCGCCGTCGCCAACGTTGCGGGTTTCGGGGCAATTGCTGTGGGTATGTTGGCGGCTTTTGGCTTGTAGAAAATCGTCTATTGAGGGAGGGAAGGGGTGTAGAAAGGAAGTCAGTCGCGGAATTGCGGACATTGGCGGTTGAATAGTTATATAATTGTACGAGTACTATGGCATTATAAAAAAGAACGCCTAGAGGCGATGAAGGGTTTCAAACTTATCAGGGCCACTTCTGTAAGACTGTGCGCATATAGCATCATGTATGTTTGTGAGTACTTGACTCAGGATATATGGTATTTGGGATATCTCCTATGCCGCATCGAATGCGTCTACCCACTTCTTCCCCCAAGCCGTAAACTCATCATCCTCTCCTTTCCAGCTCCTATTCAGCATCTCGACTACCTTCTTTGCTTTCCTACAGCACTTCTCCAGCTCTGCTTTCGCCTCGTCTTCCTCCAAGTCGTAAAATGCACTCGCCAGATCATCCACTGTCGCTGGTATATCCTTCAATATTCCCATGAGGCCGTGAAGTGTCTTTGTTGGGTCTGATGGTGCTTCGTTCGTTGTCTGGTCTGCTGCAGCCCCCTTTCTAGGTGTAGGGAACGTCTTCAACCTCCGCTTGATCACCGCTTGGTACAGCATACCGACCATCTTAAGTTTCTTGACACTCCTATCAAGAAGCTCCTTCAGTTCCTTGTCGTCCTTGCCCAGCTTGTTCGCAGCACCAAAGATATCATCTTCGTCGGCGAATTCATCGTCGCTGCCTTCAGCTTTGTCATCCTCATTGTCCTCTTCAACATCTTCTCCCCACTCCTTTAATTCTTCCACGGCATCAAGCAAGACGCTTCTCCACTCTTCCGCCTTCTTGACTACTAACCCCGCAATGCCATCGTTGCAAAGTTTAAGCAGCGCATCACACGCTTCCCACACCACGCCCGTCGCAGCGAGAACGTCCTGCTTCTCGTATTCCGTGGGTCCCTCATCCTTGCCCTTCCCCTTACTCTTCGTAGTCCCACTGCCCTCCTTTGGAGCTTGTCTTTCCGCTATTCTCACAACAAGAGCAAGTACCTCACCCCACGCCCCAATCAACCTCTTCACCTGCGCCCGCAACTCGACGCGCATTATCTCTCCTAGCTCATCTTTTTGCCCTGGTTGCGGCTTCGACACAGCTGCAGCAACTAGCCCACTCAGCACGCCTGAACTCACATCTCCAATCTTTGTGATCAAGGCCGAGGGTGTGAGAGGAGGTGTGATGAGAAGAAGCGACAGCGTCGTAGTGTGCGATTTTAATAGCGTTGTGCAGGCCTTTGCAGCGTCGAGCGGGTTGGGTAGGTCGGTGGCATCATTTTGCTTCTGCGAATTCAGCGAGGACGCAGCGTTCGAGGGAGTCGTGAGCGAGGATTGGTAGTGGTTGAGGAGTGTTTGGGTGGTTTTTGTCAGGTCGATCAAGGCGCGGAGATCGTTTGGCTTCGCCATGCTTGCATCAAGCAGGAATAATGATAGGCTATTGTAGTCTCCCCAAATTCTAGGGGGGAGAGCTCAAAATTGTCGCAAAGAAATTAATTATGCTTCGTGCGTGCGTTTCATGGGCACAAGTGTAGGCATCGAAATTTTGGCGGGGCTGCGATGACTCGGAAAATCCTTATCGATAAGATGCCGCTCCTTAGTCGGTTTGTCGCCATAGTGTGTTACGGAGCAAGTACAATGCTCTCTACGTCGACTGATCGTCTCAAAACAGCTATTGTACCCCCCTCACCGGTAGTAAAACAAATTTAGCCCACAAGAGCATAAATCAGCCTTGTTCGCAGGAGCGTGATTACTCCTTTGTGAACTCGACTCGATTGCACTCGTGGCACAAAGATGTGGTCAGACTTCTCACCGGTCAAGCTGCAGAAAGTTCATTTGAGCTACATGCGCATACAACCTTAGCGGTGATGACAGCATGGCTGAGTGTAGGGCTTAGCCAGAGGCTGCTTCCCGTGCCTCAGCAGTTCAAGCACTCCCTCTAATGAGGAAA
The DNA here is from genome assembly GCA_030378425.1 of Periconia sp. TS-2. NCBI lineage: Eukaryota > Fungi > Ascomycota > Dothideomycetes > Pleosporales > Periconiaceae > Periconia > Periconia sp. TS-2. The sequence continues at coordinate 352,301 of JASNQO010000031.1, read as the reverse complement.
TACCCTGTTCATGACGTGGCATTACGCACACAGACTAGTACATGGATGAAGGTGGAGGCGATGTCACACGAAGAGTATTGGTTAGGGAATATCTAGAAAAGTCCGAGAGACAAAAGAATATGCCTTACGATGACGCGGTCTAAATCACGTAACAGTCTTGATATTCGCAGGTCATACGAGCGACGAGATGGTCTTGATGTCGTAGCTTATTTAGCTTCTGTTCATGCCTTCCTGTTCTCCTCCCTAATCATGAATGGCATATATAAACCAAGTCCACCGAAGTGAGACGGCAGAACAAAGGAAAAAGCCGAAAACTGCCAACAACTCCTCCCAATGCAATTTTTTCGGACAATGACATCGATCGCGCCCAGTGGATGCGTCTAGGCGAAGATAAGTATAGAGAATTAATATACTGGTACCCTATGCCTTTTCACGATGATTCATGCAGTGCACCAGGTCCATGCTTTGGGTATCTTAGAACGCGAAAGCCTGCCGAAAGAGCGCCAGTACAAAGTTAGATGTGAAAAAGATCGACTCCAAACGTCCTATGGAGCATGGAAATCGATTATAATTGATTAATTCGTCCTTGAAATGCGCCCATTAAGAGTTAGTTGGCGTTGTTCTGGGAATTCGTACGGTAGTGCTTAGGATGCGTTTTGAAACGATGATTAGATGTTCGAAAAGCCAGCCGTGGATCACCATCCCAATGTCTATCGAGTGCCCCAAGAAGCATCTTGAGGACGTCGCCATCATGCGGAGTTGTATCCACAATGTCCCTGCAACAGTCAGTGGTCATTAAAAACACTGAGTCTTCAGACTGTCATCTGTTACTTACATGTCAATATCTTCGTAAGTTTCTACGAGCTTCTCGTCTAGAAAATTAAGTCGTTCGTTTCCGACGGGGTCATCTCCAAATTGAATGAATTGGATCCCTGCTCTAGTGTCCAGTTGACGGTTCTCGGTGAGTTTTTCAACGATGAGTTGAATCGGCTGCTCAACATTACAGACAGGATCCGGACCATCTTGCCATACACCGTCCGTCAGAATATACACGCTGAGCCCCCGCTTTGTCTTTGGCGGTGTGGCTAAGACAGGAGCTAGCTTACTCAGGAAAGACCTTCTTTTCGTATTTTCCAGTGCGTCGAAATCTGCACTGAAGTTATCTATGATGCTCTTCAAAGCGGTCTTCATGTCACATCTTCCCGCTAGCGTCCTATTCTCAATTATGCGTACAAGCTTGTCCCAGTTTCGATTTTTGTGATGAAATGTGTCTGGCGAATTGGTGAAGTACAGATCGATTCCGTCAGGGTCGGCTTCTTTGACAATATTGGCGAGGCCTTTGAACGTTGTGACTACGTCTGGCCAGTACTGTCTCATTGATTCGGAGTCGTCAAGGAGGAATACCTATTTTGCAGATTTAGCTAGGATATTAAGCATTTAACAAACGTAGACCTGGTACTCACATGGTCCCTGCCTTCTAATCTACCCAGTATGCTGTCAATGGCGTGAGGTGGGCCTTTACACTTCTTAGGACGCCTGCTCCAATGAAGTGCGGTTCTCATGGGCACCTCGCCGAAATGGAGCATCTCGTGTGTCTTGGCAAGACTAGGACTTTTGGGTGTCCGCATTGGAGGAGTAGATTCAACTCCATTTGCACCGAATGTGAATTGTGCAGGTTGATGTACCGGCGTACTGCCACGAGAAGACGAGACTCCATTGACGGAGTGATTATCATCTGAACGCTCGTTGACCGAAGGATACGGAAGGATGGTGGGAGAATGGTCGAAGTTGACTTTTGATGGCACCGTTCGCTTGGAGTCTTTGATAGAGGATCTGCTACCAATTTGAATTGGGGATTGAACATATGCTGTGGGAATATTAGGGCTTTTCCCCGTGTACCTGCGAGATCTGGCCGTTGATCCTAATCCAAGACCTGCTGATGATCCCCCGGGCATGTGGCCGAGCTCCCCGATCCCCCGCTGCGGATATGTGAGGGTGCGATTCGGCAAATGAAGCATTTGATGAGGGGTCATATCAGGAGGTCGTGGGGTCAACTGATACGAGAACATAGAGTTAGGTGATATGGAATGCTCCGTCGGTAGTTGGGGTGGGGTTTGAGGTTCAATTGGTGCCAATGTCGCCGGTTCAGATGTTTCAGTGCGTCTAGATGGGGGGCTTGGTGAATGGACACGAAGAGGGTCAGGAAAGGTACCGTCCTCGGCTCTTTGGATGATCTGCCTGCAGGTCCTGAACAGTTGATCGGCACTGTAACGCCGCAAAGGCTTCGAGTCGAGCATCATTTCTATATGATCTGTGAAGCGCTCGGTGATGTAATCGGACTTCCGGCTTACTTCTCTTAACAGCGTGTGCATTTTGTTGACCGCTCGTAGGACGTCCTTGCCGTCATGAAAGCAACCGTCGTAGCCATCGCTCTTCAAATCCTGTTCGATCTCCGCATGGCGTAATCTCCTATAGTCCTCTCTGCCTTTCTGGCCCAGGACTACCCAAGTGGCTGCCTCGCTGAAAACGCAGCCCAATGACCAGATATCAATTGCTGAAGTGACCTTAATCGTGTTCTGTTGGAGGAAGTCGATGCGACAGCACTCTGGCGCGCCTATTGACAAGGGTCAGGAAATGTTAACAGGTGATCTCAGCGAAGTCTACTCACTATACATCGGCGTTCCGCAAGTATCCCTGGCGCCCTCTGGTGAACCAACTCGCATCTTGGCTTCGAAATGACTTAAGCCTAGATCCGCTATCTTGAAAATGACATCGTACTCAGAGATCTCTCCATGTTCGGGGGGAAATTTCTGAGAGCAAACGAGGATGTTTGCAGGTTTAATATCTTGGTGAATTCTAGGCTCTGTCAGCGGGGCTTGGATTGATCTTTGGTGCTACATACCCACGTAGTATGAGCGGCGGTGGAAGTCCCGGCTCCTCCAGTTCATGAATACAATGAAGAGCTCTGACTATATCAAACAGCCTTGTCCAAAAGCAGATGATATCCGAATATGTCGAAGGCGGATGTATACTGTGAAAAAAATCAAGTAATGTGCCACGATCGGCGTACTCGAGTAATATATTGTAGGTATTCCCGTGCTGGAATGATCCGTAAAATATGATCATATTCTCGACATATTTACGCGGGTGCATCAGTCGCTTAAACGAGCCCATCTCGTTTTCGTAATATATCTTGGCTTTGCTACCATGATACGTCTTTAAGACAAAACTGTTGGTGGTCGTTCCAACCGGATAATCCTGTCAAGTATTAGTAAGATTTAGAAAGGCTTTCCAGCACAATAGATACATGTGAACATACCCGGTCGAGAATGCGATTATATTCGGGGTGAAGCTCGATTAGCATTGTGGTTGCGCTATTGCCACTAGAACTAAGAGACTTTTTTCTCCGAAACGGCAAGATCATCTCCTCATCAAATATATCACCGCTCATTAAGCGTTGTCGATGGAGAAGTGGGACGCAAAAACGCCATTGTGTTTCGAAGAAGGGCTGGAAATCTTCAGGGCTTGAAGGCCAATGCTTTGGTTGGCCTTGATAAGAGGGATAGAACGGCAATCGCTGATCCTCGAAGGCGTCGCGATGGATTAAAATGCTGATGAGTTCCGGTTTTCTTATAAAGACGAGTGTTGAGAAAACGCGAAGGTATCGTTTTTGAATCGTATTAAGATCATGGGAACTGTATATGGTGAGGCCCAGTGCTCGCTTGATTTCTTCGTGAGTCCAATAATCCGTAAGCTGGGAAAGTGGCGTAAATGGTTGTTCAGCACCTGCAGAGGAACCATTCGTTCCAAGGAGCTGTTCTTTCTCGATGTAGGAATGGAAGTCTTCTCGCGCTTGCGCTTGTGTAGCGACATGCGCCATCTTGTGCGCGTATTGAAAGCAAAGCTGCCCAAGTGGCTCAACGAATACGTGGTAGGGGAGAGGTGCTCAAGAAGTGCGAACGCAATCTATGCTGCAGGATGCCGCACAAATGCGCTCGCGAAGAGACGGCTGGCGACAAGAGCTTGGAGAGGCTTCGACAGCTTAAATTACAGCCGAGAAAACGGCCAGGGCAGAGCTCGCCGCAGGGTTCGCCGTCTTCGCCAATAACAAGGCATCTGCACGTCGTGCAGTAGGCGACGCCATACATAGTCCCTCGGTGGCTAAGCCGGCCCTGGAGCTAGGAGTCGAAAATGACTGAATTGAAGTACTCATGCTTATGCAAGGAATACTCTTTCTGTAGTGGTATTCCCTCGAAAATGTTAGCAAAAGATTTGAGACATTTGCATCTTGAATCAATGTTGGCCCGTTTGGTGGAGAGACGTAACGTAGAAGGTACTTGAGAGTCCGAAATGCCGAAGAGCCTCACGTGTGGCTGCCTGGCGGGCGCGCATGGCTGTGCAGCTCAACAGATTCAGCCTGAGTTCAGCCTGATGATGTCGCTGTTCTCAGAAGAGGTGCAGTGCATTAGCATTAGCAGCACGATGATGCGAGCGATGAGATGAGGTTGAAGATAGAATTAGGACTGAATCCTTCGAAATTGAACAAATGAGTACACTTCCAACCCCGAAGGAGCGGTGGCTTGGCTTCAACGCTTTTTTTGATAACCGCGGAAACTCGCAAAAGCAACTAAATCCGCATAAATAAAACTGTGATCGTTTGCAGACATCTTACACTGGACAGTGAGATCGATTCTGCCTTTCCCGCCGAGAGAACGCCCGAGTATAGAAATGTTATTGACAACCTTGCACAGCCACTAGGGGACCAACCAGCCAAGTAAGCTTGATAATCGATGGTATTTTGTAAGCTCCTTTGTATGCATAGACTCCCAAATGAGAAAAAGCGCTTTATTGAAAATGACCAAGCAAGAGTGGCCTACATTAGCGCGGATCTCACATAGTTTTACTCACGCAAAAGCCTTATTCAGACGTGTGGAGAACTATATTAGGCAGAGAAAGAGAAATGAGCTATTTGACAAAGCTTTTGGGTCCGAGATCCCTGGAAATGATATAAGTAACCGAAGCAACAATGCTCCATGACCTGCAAGAAATATGGCCACCTATTCAGACAGCACCCAAATATATAGATCCTGCTCGAACGTTAAACAATTGTTGAAGTAAGCGATGAGCATTCGAACAATGTCGGAGGGAATCTCCGCAAAACACAGACCGCAGAGTTTTCAGACTTTGTTCGAATACCCATCGCTCTCTGCAACTGAATTCTTCTCCGCTTGTTTTCGATTCACACATTGATACACAATGCCCCACGCAGCGAATGTCATAATCATCATCGGAATACAGATCGCTAAGAAAAGTTTCAAGCCCTTCCACTGGAAATGCTGCACCTCGTTAGTTTCGAATTTGACGATGTCAGTGCTCATGAAGGTCTACATGGAATCGTCAGCGAAGACTCCGCACAAGTGGACGGGCGCATTACCCCAATGAAAGTTCCGGGCAAGAAAAAAAGGGTGACAAGCGTAATTATACGCATTGACACAGTTTCTTGCTTTGTCTTCTGGGCGATGTCATTCATATTATTCGTAAGGCTCTCCATGTTCTTCGCAGATTCATGAGCTTTCATAGCAAACTTTTCAGATGACCGCATGCTTTGGTATTGGAGGATGGCGTAGAGCTAGGTTTGAGTTAGTATTCATTTCGAAACGTGCTTCGCATTAATACGAACGAATTTTTTACGCTCCGCTAGTAGACGAAGCAACGTCTCTGCCCGAGAGCGTTGTAGACGAAGATCCTTTACAGCTCCGCCCACGCATCGCTTGAAATTATCAATGTCAGTACTGCAGCTGGCACCAAGCTCAGAGGGCAGATCAAGAGTCGTATAATGTTGACATAGACCTTCAACAACTTCGATGTTAAGCTGTAAAACGAGGGACGTTTGTTGCGCTTTGTCCTCGATATATTGAATCCTTTGTAAGTCGCTGAACTTTATTTCTGCTCCAGACTCGAACTCTTCGTCATCAGACATACCTGGGGGAAAAGGCTGGGATTCTGGCGTGTTCCACGCATTCGAAGTATCGGTCAACTTCTCACTGGAAGAGCTTGAGCTATCACTTGGCTTGCGCCAACGTTTGTAAGGTAAAAGACTTGAAAGAAATAAGGAAACCTTTTCCTTGATGGTGGTTTGAAGTGGTGTCCAACTCTTTTCATGCCCACTGTGTTCAATTACGGTGGGAGTTCTGGAAATGTCTGATTGCACTCGTGTAGGCCAAGAGCCTATGGAAAACGTCCTCTGTTTTTGACTAGGAGTCCGAACTGAGGAAATTGTACCGCGACGCGAAGGATCGGGGAATGAACCACCATAGCTCCTCGGGCTGGCAGGCGTGGACAAAGGTATGAAAGGCGTCAGGGTAGGCGCAGGAGGAGTTGCAGGCCGATCAACAATTGTTGAAAGTGCACCATGAAAGGGGGCAGGGAGGGCACTCTCAAGGTCGTTTATATACCATCGCCAGTTCTCCACCGACCAGTCGCAGAGGAGAAGATACACCCTCAGAGTAGCTGTGAATGCCGCGGAAACCGAATGTAATGTTGAAAAGCTCCAATTTTCGACAAGTTCGGAGATGCGCTTTTTCATTTCTTTATTTCCTTTGATCGTGATCCACACGGCCTTGCCTGTTTCAAAATCGAAAGAGTGGTAGATTGCCAGTTGTCGGATTGACCAAGGCAAATCAGCCTCGCGCGGAGATTCTTCAACCGATCTGAGGTTAAAGCAAAGCCTCATTTCCTTTCCAGACCTACCTAACTCGGGAAGCTGAAGACCTCTTTGTGTACCTTGCAGAAGAACTTCAGCTCGGAACCCTGTGAAATAGAAATCTAAAGGCTGTTCTTGACTACCGAAAGGGAATACAAAATCGAGAAATGCTGGTGGAACCTGGAGATACGAAAATAGGAAACAAAACATCTGATACGATATGTTCAATGGCGTGCGTGAATGACGAGCATGCATGAATCTGCGATGGACAATGAGCGTAAATTAGGTATCGTTCGGCGCCAACCTACATGAAACGACACATTGGCTCACTGTTGCCACTGCGGAACGCTTCCCGCAATTGTTCCTTCAAATCGCCGAGATTTTGAACACATGCCGGCCGAAATGCCGCACGTGAGACTGAGGCACGATCAGCAGACGCATTGCCACGTCAACCCAGACATACCTCTGTTATTGAGATCCAAAAAATCAAGGTTTGCTGCGTTTTCGATCACAAACAGCCTTTTAGCTTGCTTCTCCAGTCTTCTGAAGTAAGATCTAAGATTGTGTTTAAGGACGTCATGTTGTATAACATTCTTCGGGTACTCGCAAGATTTGTCACAAGCCTCGAGGAACTGGTCCATCTCCATGCGCGTGGAGAATGACCGTAAAGTAGTGTTGAGGAGAATACCATAAATACTTGCGAGCCATGACACTATGGAAGGGCAGTCCAAAATTTATATAGAACATAGATCGTTGCCCCCATATCGCCGGTGGACAGAGCCCTACAAAAAGAGCCTTCTGATCGTCCTACGCCGGTTCATTGGTTGCTTTAGCTCTGAGGTGCAGGCGCCCCTCAGGCTGACACCGGGCAGGTTCCTCGGCAGAATTCGCGCAATTTCTAGATCGCTACTGAGACAGAGTCCAATTACGCTCCCAATTCACTTCACAAGCATTCTCTGCGAGACCTTATCTTCGAAGCTCTAGTCATCGTCCCCGTACTGTAGAGAAAGTAGGGCTTGGCGATCGGCCTCGGAGATATTAGTTGGATTATTTCTTTCGGAATGAACGTCTTACATCGGAGAGTCTCCCTGGGATCCAGACTTGATAGTACCCGTTTACTACCTATCATGTCTATTAGAGACATTGCTTGACTTTATATTCTTCAACATACTCTGGTAAAGAACCTGTAATTTCCAAATCTTCGAACAAGGTAGCCTTCTAGAGCCGCTTGTGTCAAGCGATAGGTATCAACTTGGTCCCAAGTCCAATTTTGGGTAGACATCCCGAGACGGCTATGCCGAAAAACTAGTTGCAGAAGCCGAGACCAACGTATATTGGTATTCAGAGTTGGCTAAGATTCCGGTGAGAATAAGCAAGTGGGTTCCGCCTTTCTCAAGCAAGGCTACGGTCAATGCGACCTCATTTTTATGTTTTGTCCTCCCTGAACAAGAATTGAGGCTCTTCTGAACGACATTCGAATTGAATCACGCCGGCTTCAGGCAGCGATAAGGCAATCTAACAGCCTCGAAATCGCTTCCAATTGCCTTCCTTTGCCTTGCAGGCTTCTCCAATCAGGGCAATGAAGTTTCTTTGGCTGCAAGTGTGGTAAGATCACGTATCTATGCGTACGTGTGCAGTCTGCAGGTGGTCATGAGGCCAATGCAGGTGTTATATCATTGGGTCGATAGTTCCACTGCAGAAAGAGCCTGGGTCTATGGTTACGGGTCTACCGGAGATAGGGACGGCAAGAGGCAGGAATTCTCGAATGACGATATGAATCCGACAGGAAGATCCGTGTCTCACTAAATGCCTATTGGTTGGGTTTGTGGCAGCTCGTCATTGAACATTATCGGGGCGCTCTCGACGAGGCTGAGGCTTGCTTAATAACTTCAAGAGTAGGGAAGATGCCTATGGCTTGTATCAAGAGATGCGGTGAAGCTGGGATGTAAGCATGAAGGCAAGAAGGCCATGAAATCAGCTGAGTGACACTGAGGAGGCAGACGCACAAAAAAAAAGAACAATTCAATGTGCACACCACCAAGCGTTATCGTCATGAGAATTGCGGTGAACACGGACGTCGTCAGCCTTGTACGTACGTGGGGGTGTCACTTGTAAATCGACGCACGAGACTGCTCATCACCTCGTCCTCCCAACGATAGGGTGCAAGGTTGACGGAAATCAGTTTCAGTGTTACCATGGCCACAGATGAACCAAGGTGCGGTCGGCCAATGAATTTCCACGCCCAGGTCAGATAATCACGTGACACCCGTCATAATATCCATGAGCATGTCGATCTACCATTATCCCAAATGGTATTAAAGTTTCAATGAATTCTAGGCATGTGTAGTCTTCCGATCCTGCGTATATCTTCAGGTGAAGTACTGCACAGCGCGCTGATATTTTATGGCTCTATTTCTATCTTACTATTGTACAAATACGCATTTAGAATCTTAAAATGAGTTGAGGGTAGAAATTCGGGTGAAAGCGTTGTGAGGTTGCCGATGCGGCAACTCGCTTATATAAGTGCCGCCGCGTTTCATAACCGCATGCCGTACATCTACCATCTCAACATCGATGCCGCCAAAAGGTTCTAAGAAGGCCTCCGCGGCTGCTCCTTCGAAAACCCTCGTTCTTGATAATGGCGCCTATACTATCAAAGCCGGTCTTGTCGCGAATGTCTCCACAGACGCCAGCTATGATGACTGCACTGTCATACCAAACTGCGTCGCGCGCAGCACTCGCGACAAGCGCACCTACACCGCCTCAGAATTAGCAGATTGCAAGGATTTCGGAGAACTGGCATTCCGACGGCCCGTTGAGCGAGGCTTCATTGTCAATTGGGAGGCAGAAAAGGCAATCTGGGAGCATGAATTCACCCATGATGGTGCGGGGGAGGGGCTAAGGGTAGGTACGCCGCTTGAGCTACACCTCACATCACAGAAGATGTACTGACATGTTCCTAGTGTGATCCAAAAGAGACAAATTTGCTCTTAACGGAGAAACCGAATTGCCCTAAGGAGTTACAAAAGAACTGCGACGAGATTGTTTTTGAACAGTTTGAGTTCGCGAACTATTACCGCTGCGTTGGTATGTTGCCAGTAGCCATACGTTGGAACGAATTCCAAGCTAACTTGTAGAAGGCCCAGCTTTAAACGCATATCACCCCTACCCACCCGAATCGATTTCCTCATTACCGCAAGAATGCCTCCTCATCATCGACACCTCTTATTCCGACACAACCCTACTTCCCGTCTATAATGGGCAGCTCATACAATCTGCCGTGCGACGACTCACAGTGGGTGGCAAGTTGCTCACAAATTACCTCAAAGAGCTATCCTCGCTCCGCCACTACAACATGATGGAGGAGACACACCTGCTCAACGAGATCAAGGAAGCTGTCTCCTTTGTCGCGCCTTCAACCCAACAATTTGCGAAGGATTTGGAGCGGACCTGGAAAGGAAGGTTAGGCGATAAGAGGGGCTTGGACTCGAGCATTGTGCTTGACTATGTGCTCCCTGACTACGAACGCTCAGTCCACGGCCATGCAAGGCCCCATGACCCAGTTAGGTCGAGGATGCAACGCGGTCTGCAACCACTACAAGGACCAAGGGAAGACTTGTTACCTTTGGGAAATGAACGATTCGCTGTTCCAGAACTCCTCTTTAACCCGAAAGACATTGGCATCCCGGAGGTCGGGCTGTCTGCGGCTGTAATGGAGTCTCTTAGCACTCTTCCTGAAGCGCTGAAGATTGGGATGCTTGCCAACATCGTGGTAGTGGGTGGAAATTCGCTCATTCCAGGCTTTATGGAGAGGCTGAAGTCTGAGCTGAGAGTTCTAGTGCCCGCGGAGTACTTCCTCAACATTTCAAGAGCGGATGACCCTATCAAGCACACATGGTTAGGAGCAGCGCGGTTTGCGAGGCAACCGGAGCGACTAAAGGAGGTCTTGGTCTCCAAGGCGGAGTATGACGAGCGTGGATCTACATGGTTAGCCAAGAGGTTTGCTGGAGGAGAAAAATAAAGTATCTAGACACTTCTAACAGGTATTGTAGTATATCGTTGTGTAATATAAATTCTGGAGTGACCTCCATGAGCGACATTGCATGTCCACAGTCATAGCGTTGGGTTAGCCCTGCTGATTGGTCGGTACAAATACAGCCGAAGATGCTCCGACCTCGAAAAGTTCAGCGTCGCGTCGAGTTACGCTGCCATCTCCATCTCCACCCCAATGCGCCGAATACCGCGCCCGCAGCGGGCGATTGACCCTTCCCTACCTACGTCGACTTCTTTGCATCACCAAATTCTCCCTCGCTCTTGTTTCCGAGCGCCTTCGCCCTTCACTCAGCTCCGCAGCGCATCAGCGCCCTTCTCCACGACCCCTACTTTTTCTTTCCTTCTCAACGGCAAGCAGGACAAGAAAAAGCACCAGCAATTTGTGCGAAGATGGCAGAAAAGACTCCTTGGAGATTCAGAACCGATTGGTGCTCATGTCGACCCTTATGATCCTACGTCACCTGTACGGATAGCTCCCGAGGAGCAGGGCGAGGAGGTTGAGGTGTTGGAAAGTTACCACAATGATCTGGAGCTACAAGGAATCTACGAAGATGTTCGTGACAGTGGAGTTCCAAGGCCCGGGAGGAGACTGAGACATGTCGGTGGCAAGAGGTGGACCGCACAGGTAGAGGAGAGCAATCTTGCTAAGGAGTTTGAAAAGTTGACAATGCGGACGTATACACCATTAAGTGTGCAGATGGCGGATCAAATTGAAGATTTGACCGGTACGCCGTATACGCTTCGCGATGACAATTTGATGATGGCGCAAACATTTCACGACTTTACTGGCAAGCCGTACACTGACTGGGGGTATGTGTCTTCCCTGCCGGAAAGGCGGAACAATGCTGACGCGAATAGTTTCGGCCGACGAACACCGATTCGGGATCCTGCAGTCCTACGTGAGAACTTTCATCGAGCCGTCGTCGAGGTATACGCACTGAAGCAGGCTGGCCAAAATATGGATCTTTCCACTTCTGCAAATCGAGGAATTTATGATGCACCGAAATGGATACAGAATACAAAGCTGCAGAGAACAAGCAATGGCGATTTTGCCCTTGTTTTCCCTGGGGAGCACACTCTTGAGGCTTTATTAGGAGATATTCAGCACGTACCTGAATACTCCCCCGAAGACGAACAATTGTTATCGGAAGAGCTCGTTGTGGAAGATCCACTTGCGGCTGACCCGGAGCAGCCCACCATGGACCCAAACACATCTCCAGGAAAGAGGGCAGCGCTAGTGACGCAGGACCCGGACAAGAAGCCTTTTGATTTCATGTCAAATCGACCCGTGCCGCGAGCGGCACCTGTTGACTCGGCTGCTAAGGTCGCAGAGGAGCCCCAGAAAACTGTGAAAGCGGCATCAACAACGTCCTCTCTACCTGCAAACCTCGAGTCTGAAGCTGAAGCCTCCCACTCGGCTATTGCCCAATTGCGCCAGGAGGTCCTTGAAGCCGCTACAGCCTTGACCGTTGAGAAGAATGCCGCTAATGTGAAGAAGGCATCGAAAGTCAGTGAGGCTGCGATGGCTAGCGAAAACATCTCCTGCACTCCAGCATCAGAACTCGAGGCGAAATGGCGGCATGTGCCTCTCACAGACGCTGCCATCAAATTCGCGGTAAGCTTCCAATAGATTTCCTTTGGACATATAAGCTGATGACAATGGTAGCTCGCTAAGCGGCTGAATCAACTTACGGGTCTATACATTTCTGACCCTCACCTTACATCTGCGGCATCGTTGGGTGATCTGTATCAGCACTTCTGCACAGCTGCCAAGCCAGAGCGAAAACATCTGCACTCTTTCCTCAACGCAGAAGGCGGCCGGCAAAATCAGAAAGCGAACGAACTCTCACAACAAGACGAAGCTCTAGGCCCCCGCCCTCCAAGACCCAACGTCGGTACTCTTCTTAGGCTTGGCAATGTCTCCATCCACCGCTCTCGTCCCAGTCCTACCCAAGAGCGACGAAAGATTGGTTTACGCAAGGTTATACGCCAAGAGTTCGCGGAACGCGGTCTTTTGGACAAACACATGAATGAAACAAGAAAAGAACGCTCGTTGCGTAAAAGGGAAACGAGTTTGATTGAGGGAACAAGAGTAGCACCGGAGTTCGGAGTGCCAGTCTCACCCAATGCGGCGGAGACGCTGAAGACGAGGACTTTGAGAAAGAGGCGGGAGCTGGAGGATCAGATAAGTCCTGTGGTCGTAGATCAACTATTCAGGGAGAACAATGCTCCACAGGAGCATAAATTCACGGTGTAGTAGGATCAGGATCATATGGTGTCAGCATTGAGGAGCGCATTTGTACCATATGTAAGATTTTGCGAATGTACAAGTAGCCCGTACAAGGAAGGATGAGGAGGACATCAAGCAATTCTGAGCAGCGGCGCATCTTTTATCGTCGTCTTTGCTTTCATAATTATCCAATGGGAGAGGCTTTCCTCCCTACTATGTTTTGTCTCTCCTGTGAGCTTGTCGCACACATTTAAAAGTCACCAGAGCAGTTCAACACCCCGAAGACTCATTGCAGAGAGGGATGCCCTTATGTGCTTCGAGAAATGCACTGGCTGGAGGAACTTTGTTCATACGTTTAGAAGACTTTCATTCCAAGGGAATAATCCCTAGTGTTGTTATCCGCGGGGGAAAGTCTAGTGGGTGATAATGACTTGGGAGGCTGGAACGAGGCAAACTACAGTACTATCTGAAAGAATAACGAATATCCACGTTTGAGTGCATGTAGGGTCGAATGCTCATATGTATATTTTCTCTCATTTCATCATCACGTAGTATAAAGCTTCTCATCCTTGCGCCTATCATCTCGATGAAGCAGCTGAACTCACTTTCCAACCCGGCCGAACACACCGAGCACCGTGGCCATACGATTCACATGCAGGAAAGCGCTAAATCCAATATTTCCCCACATCAAAGAATTATACTCGTTGAAGTTCCAAAAGATTTCCGGACCCATCACTTTGTAGCTCGAGTAGATGTGTCCGAGATCGCCGAGCGCGATGGTGAGAAGGTACCACTTCGCGACGCGGCTTTCGCGGGTGATCATAGTGCAAATGATGGCTAGTGCGGCGAGAAGGAGAAAGACGTTCCCGATGGTGTATGACAGGATGATGGCACCGGAGGGAACTGGTGTCAGGGTTGTAGTGGGAAGTTGTTCGTTCACGAAGGTTGAGGGATCGTTGAAGGCTGCGTTCCAGCCACCGAGACTAACGACAGAAATATTAGCAGAGAAGCCGGGAGTATTGAGGATTCGAGAACTTACAGGCAGACAGGCTCGATGTACGTGAAGAGGAGGGCCGGCCAGAAGGGCAACACGGTTCCGAGAGCCATAATGTCAGCACGTTAGGTCGCAATGCGTTCTTTGATGAAGGGTCGTGTAGACAATTGGCTCCAGACTGGAGTCTACTGATAGGAAATCTCTAGGTAGACCGGAGGAGGGTAGGAAGTGAAGACGGGCTTGCTGTTGTGTTTGCTGACATGTGGGGCCAAGCCTGTTGGTGTTTTCCGCACTCGTACACTTCCGCTCAGAATCGGAATTGGTTCCGACCTCATGGGGTGATAGCCTGCTTGACCTTGAACCCGCCCAAGCAGAGATTCATGGGTATACTCAAGGCAGGTTCCTCCAGGTTTTATCTGTGCCCTTATTCAATGAAGTCATTGACTCCCAAGCTACCTTTGAGAGCTTGGATATGCTCTTTTCCATGACACAGCCTATAGTTTCCGCTTCATGTATTGAGACTTCGTGTCTGGTTTCTTTCCGCTTCTCCATATCTTTTGAAGATCATCCCACAACGCTAGTCGATGAGACGTATGAACCATTAGATGGACGTCTTGGCCTATACAGTATTAGTCGGGAGTTCGAGCCTCTCCGATGCAACAATTGGGAGGGATAGTATTGAAAATGTCTGCAGGCACAACATGAGAATCGCCGAGATACACGCGATAAGATGCGCCGCTATTTGAGGCTCCTCCTCAAACAACCTCGATTCAGAGCTCTATGGGCATGGCGCCCACGGGGAGAATGTTGTAGTCACAGGCAGTATCTATGTAATCGTGAACGGGGAGAGCACTGATATTCACTGGATCAAGTTTTTCGACAATATGCTGAAAGGAACGCTAAGAAGTTTGACCTATTTACTGAACGCTGCCCCATGCTAAATGCGTGTCAACCCTATTGAACAACATGACTCTGGAGGCAGAGCCCGCACCGAAATTGTCGCTTCAATCCTTTCGAGCACCTGGGAGAACATCAGCCATCTGCCTTTGATTCTGCACACAATAAGTCACCGACGAAGCCACGCGTAACCACGTACTCTGCCTGTTTCCTATTGCTTGAAAGCTTTACCTGAGATATCCTCTTGAGCGTCTTTAACAAGGAAACTAGAATTTGTCAGTTTCCAGACGCAGCACGAATACGTTAATATTTGATAGGGAAAAGGACATACTTGTACCACCAAACTGTGGGCCCCACAGTGCCCAGATGCCACAAGCTGTGGGCATCAATCAATCCTTTCCACGGAGGGAAGTCCAATAGCTCCAAACTCATAGCCATGATAATCCAGGCGACGATCAGACCTGGCCACATTGCCCATGTTCGTCCCACCTTCTTGTATTGCGTGAAACTGAAGCCGCTCCAAAGCAGATTCGACACCACCCCAACAGCAACGTTGGCAGCCATGTTGTATGTATAATCCCAAGACCATAGCGTGAGATACAGAACGTGCATTATGTACAGCAGTATGCACAGCGTCGTCCAGATCCTCAGCACGCTCTGCCTCATAGGTTCCTTCTTATCAAGCCGGAAAATCCGTATGGGCGTATAGTACAAGCCATACAGCACGCTGGCACCGGCCGCAAAATAATCCAGCTTCTCTGTGACATTGAAGTCCCTTGTGTGAAATATCATGCTAAAGGTCCAGCTCGCAAGCCCAAAGTATCCGAAGAGAAGATAATATTTTCGCAACGGGTATGAGGCGGGGACCTTTTCGCGGAGCTGTGACATGCCCCAATCGTGTGCGAGGTAGTTGAAGAGCGAGAAGACAACGCTGAAGGGTTCTTGCATGCCCATGAAGCGGTAGAACGGCCATTTGCCATGGAATTGCACAACGGGCTGCGTATACGGCGGGTCGTTGGAGACACGTCTATCCGTTATGACGTGTTGGCAGGTGTAGTCGCATTCGGCGGGACAATCCCATAGGAGGAGGCGGCGGTGGAAAGCTAGTGCACAGTAAACCCACTAGAGCTTCTCTCGATCAGAATGGGACACGTACGTATCGGTGTGTACTTCTGATCGCAATTTTCCTGTTGACAGATCTAGAATTGGTCCTTAGCTTTGAGCTTCAAGCTTGAGGGAAGGCCCATACACTCAAGCATTCCTTGAACTCTGGCAGCCTGTCACCGAGGGAGGCGTGTGCCACCTCGCCTAGCAAAAAGAGACAAACAGAAGCATGCCATAATAGATCTCCGCGTAGCCTCATGGTTCCTCAAAAATTGTTGAAGGCCGTCCCCATGCGGAGGTTGGCTGGTGTGTTGACAAGCTCCGGGCCAACCATCCACTTGTCTACAACACGCTTCGCTAAACGTGGGACGCGCCAAGGCTTGCCGCGCACTTTCCAAAAACGTGTTGCGACGCCACTGACAGAGAGTGGGTCGCTGTAGCACACTAAAAGATTATTAAAAAAAAACCAAAAAAATATCTTTTGGAACACCCGAGATGTTCTTACATTGGACGGGTAGGGGATCGAACCCTAGACCTCCCGCATGCAAAGCGGGCGCTCTACCACTGAGCTACACGCCCGAATCGATAACTTTCGCTGCAACAAAAAATTATATATCGACGATTTTAGTTGTTCCCAGCTTTCTTAAGTCGTTCTTTCCTTCTCAGGGTAGGTTGAACACGGTCCTAAAGCGGTTCGTCGTAGCCTGTCGCTAGCCACACTTGGCTAGACGAAAAGTAGAACCTGTCTCTGAAAGTGGACAGACCTAGTAAAAAAACCCCAGGGAAGATGACAGAATACCCTCCTATACGCCTGTCGCTAAACGAACTGAATGACTGAACCTTCCTACAATATAAATTATTAGTATGCTAGGAACCCTTAACACATTAATAAATAAATATCTAGAATATCTATAGTGAGATTCTGGGGGTTCAGTATCTAGTTATGTTATGTTGCCTGACCAACGTGCGCAAGCTCTTAACTTGTTAGGCAACTATCAAGAGGCAGAGAAGATACTGCGTATTATCAAGTGGTACTACTTAGGAGATCTTAGTCCCGAACATCCTAATACTCTAAATTATATAGATGCACTTGCACATGCATTATCGCAGCAAGGACGAGTTGACGAAGGCTTTGCGCTTTAGAAACGCAGCATATCTGCTCGAGAACATTTATACGTCGTGCTGCATCACGAGGGTTACGAAATGCTACAGTAAGAATAAAGCACTTGGTGGGGTTTACCCCTGGGTATGGCCCGACTTCCGGAACTTGAAAGTACCTTTTCCATGATTGCTCTTTTGGACCTGCCATTTTCGAGTTCCATCTACAAGAATTCACTTTTGGGGTATAGGGGAAGACGGAGTGGAAGATGGGAAGAGGTGATTATAAGTTTGTCGAAAAGGGTAAGTTCTTTACTGGGCTCTGCTTTCATGCACTATGAGGCTCAAAAAGCATGTGATCTTATCTAATGGTTTGCTCTTGAAGCGAACGTAATTATGTGCATGTGAGCAATGGTGGTGAGACGCTCAAAAAGCCAATCAGCGTAGCCGAACTGAGGTCGGCCATAGCTTATATAGCTGCCAAGAGACCGTGGACTCTTTCAAGGGTATCCTCACGACCCAAAAATGATGGATTTCTCGGTTCAGGTAGGTAGTGGCAGGGTAACTGAGACTTTGACTTGATATCAAGCGTAACAAAGAGATGCTTGAGCTCTTCATGCCGTTGCATGCTGAGTGTCTGTGCTTCGAGTTCGATTTGGCGATGAAGTTTGCTAGATGCTCTGAAATTATTGGGAGTCGGGTTTGTGCACCAGTTTCTACCATGGAGTGGGAGCTGGAGGGGTTGGTGGCAAGGCAGCGTTTGACCCTGCGCGTGATTGCCACCTTTGTTGGCCGGAGCACCTTCCATGGTGCCAAGACCCCCAAACATCAAGCTGCGCCTATCTCATGATTCTATCGACTTACCGATCACGTTGTAACAATGCCCATAGAGCCCCTATACGAGAGAACTCAGCTCTTGAGCTCATCTTCTAGCTCATCTTCTGATGGGTCTGAAGTTAGCCATGTCCCTCCAAGGGCCCTGCAGGTACCAGTGATCTTTGTCCCTTTTCTCCAGTTCATGACAAGTTTTGCTTTCTATCACATCCTTGCCCCGAAGCTTCAACTGCTTGAACTGTCGGTATGCCGACTCCATTATGCAACGGATGATCCTTCATCGATAATTAGCAAACCTCCATGGCCAGGATATGACATCGAGGGGCGCAAGTGCAAAACCAAAAGGGTACAAGAGAGACTCTCAGAGCTCCGGGCTTGGGGTGTTCTCCTTGATGGGCTATGTGGTACTAGAATCTTATGCCTTCCTAATGCTTTGGCTCATTATGTTTGTCTTAGTCCTTTTAACCTCCATACCATACGGCATATTAGCCGATAAATACGGAAGAAAGCTAGTCTACTGCTTCAGTCTTTTCGGTCTAATCACAAGCAATATTTGGTTCATCCTAGCTTGTAAATGGGTCTTTCTTGCTCAGGCTGTTAATAAGCTGATCAGTCCAGGTTCATTACATGATCGGATGCCGCTCTCTGCAGTCCTAGCGTCTAGTGCGATCCTCGTTTTCGGGGGCGGCTCCTCTGTATTATTTGCAATAGCCAATACCATGGGCCTAGATGGGACTCATGATAAGCACAGGTATGATGATACTAGCGTACAAACTACAGATATCCTAATGAGTTCGTCCACAAGGTCGAGAATCTTGTATTGGCTACTTGCAATGTACTTTCTCGGATATGTCTGTGGTACAGGCCTCTCTCCGATAACGATGCGCGTCCCATGGCTACCTTTCGGGGTCAGCTTTGGACTCTGGACTTTGTCTATCTTTATCACCCTCTTCATGCCCTACAACCCCCCCACAATTGCGGTCAGAATGGAAGACAACTTGCCAAATCCGGATTCCCAGCCAACAGCCATGCCACTACCTGAATCGTTTACGATCAAAGATATTGGCATAAGTTTTCGAAAGCTACGGAGCTGTGTATTTGATAATACAAAATTAAGCGTATTGATCGCGCTTTTCCCGCTCATGGCTACAAGAGGAGCTCTTCCCGAAATAGTCTTATCTTATACGTCAAAAAGATACGGATGGTCATTAAGAAATGTAAGAATGGCGCTCTCCCCTTTTGAACCTAGTTGAAGAAATGCTGATTTGTCTAGGCAAGTCTTATTGATACGGTCGCCGGCTTGATCGGTCTCCTCCTAGGGACAATACTTCTACCACTCATTGCTCAACTGTTGATGCAATACCGGTTTTCACCCATGAGAGCAGATCATTTGGTCGCCTTCGGCAGCGCAATCATCCTGGCGGCAGGGACTTTCATAGTCGGCTGTGTAAGCAATGTTGGCGTTATGCTCACAGGTAAGAATACAATCTAGAAATGTCCACCAACACCAACGCGACCAGGTTACGTGATATATTCACTTGGATTTGGAGTGCGCATGGCAGTCTTAGCGCTGGCAACAGCGCTCGTCTTGCCTCACTGACTGGCGAGATCGAACACAGTCGTACTTACCTCTGAGATCCTGGCGGACTTAACTTTCTCTCCTCTGCTGTGGAAGCTCTGGAGCTTGGCGCTTGACATTGGTGGTCCAGCACTCGGGCTCCCTTGGTTTGCTGTTCGTTTTCGTTCGTCCTAGTAGCAGTCCTCCTATGGTCTCTGCATTTCGAAGCCTCCTCCTCGCGACCTACATAGCAGCCGCCCACCTGATGGCAGCAGCCATGGGCTGTGAGGTGTCATTAGAGACCGATACCTTCTCATCGAGCAAAGAGCTATGGGAACCACGCGTGTCAATGATCGAAGCATGGGAAGATCGTTTCTCGACGGTGGCATTTACCACCAGTTGCTCTTGCTAGGAAAGAGCAATTTTTGGCCTTATCGATAGGAAGTTACGATATGAACATTTGGGGGTAGATTAAGTCTTCACAAAGCTAAGGTACTAATTACCTCTTTTTTCTTTCGGGATACAGGGATCCCTCGCTACACATAGGCATATAGGTTAGGCTGGAGGACAAGGGGTTAGAAATTTAGGGTTACAATATACTTCCGTAGGATCTTATGGATGCTGTAGACTTTCTCGTGTTGCTATAAGCTTAAATCACCTTCTTGATTGTTGTCCTCCAGCTACTGTCAGTCGCTGGTAGCGTCTTTGCAAGAACAGTGTCTAGCTGCACTATCCGTTCTTGATACTCGTAGATTATAGGCTAAAGGGCACCCATGGCTCCGCCGTCTACTAAGCTGGCCTTGATACCTTCCCCCCTTTTGATGTAGAATGATCCTCAGGACAGGTAGCGAAAGGGCTTCGGGCCTTCTCCCATATTAGAGTGAAAACTGCTCGAGGTGACTGACGGCCTTTGCACTAAAGTTAATAACTAGGCAATGCTTGTGAAGACCGAGAGATAGATGATCTTGCCGAAGTAGACTTGAAAGTAAGAACCGCGAAACGGAAAGCCTACCACAGCAGATAATGAAGAAAACTGAGCTTTCTATCACAGGGAAGTGCTAAGCCAATTTTTCACCAGACGCACACTGCTTTACAGTAATTAGTGACAGTTTTCAGGCTCATCTAAGCATGCGTAAACAACTTACAATTTCAGTGGCTTGTGGAGCATTGGTTTTTCTCGCACTCAATGCATTCTTATTCGTTTACTCGTTCTTCTACGTATACATCTGAAACTCTTCATGTCTTCCATACAAATATTTCGATCAATATCTATCTTTTTGCCATCGGTCTCAGTGTCAGTCGTCACCTTGTCAAGATTCCGAAACGAGTATTTGAAAAGTTCGCCATGTGAAAGAACGAGATAAGAAGAGCCGATGTAGCAAATGAAAGAAGGGCAATTATAATTGGCTGTAGCAGTTGCACAAACCGCTGAGACAGCGCAATGGCCCGGTGACTCCCTAGAGATTCTCGAATCACCCAATAATCGCTATGTGCGGTCCTGTAGGCACGGTGGCTTCTATTATTAGAATATTTCCTGAGATATTCTGAGTTGCATTCGAAACTTATATTAAATTTGACGCGGCAAGCAAGTCCATGCGTTTTACGTCTATTCAAAACACGACCGCAAAGGCAGCAATCTCAGAGACACTGTATCAACGACTTAAGCGACAATTGATTCCTAACTCCCTCTAAATACATTCTGCGAATAAGTGTGAATACAAGAGGAGCAACAACATTGTTATAATCCACATTGTTGGTAATACCTTTCACCATGTTCGCTTCACTGAAGGCCATTTTACTCTCTCGGCCACTTTGCACAACGCACGCCCAAGTGCTCTTTTAAGCAACCAGAAAATATTCCAAAAGACCGATACCTAATTCTCTACAGCAGGAAACCAATCTGAACCGATAACCACAATATCTGTCCACAGAATTATTCCGAACGACAGCCTATACTAGAAAGTTATTTCAACACAACAACTCGCGCTCATCAGAAAACATGAGGGCCTTTCCAGCAAGCATTATTCTCTCTCCATCGGAACTGAAGTTATATCCCCGCTGGCAGCGTCAAACAAACACTATCTCCGCACACAGGTATAACGCGCTCCCCAGTGCCTTCGAATACGCCGAGTTCCAGTCCTGGATTAGGAGGAGAGTTTCGGGCTACTCTTCTGAACATGCCTCCTCAGACATCACACAAATCATCAAGTCTTCAAGCCATGAACACGAAGTCAACCAAATTACGAGCTTATGCCAACATGTGCTACACTCGTCACAGTCCGCGATGAAAGAGAATGTCATCATACAACATTGTCCAATTTGCATTGTGCAGATGCACTTGCAGTACATGACAAAGCTTACACGCGCTTACGAAGAATCCGGCGGCATTGTCTCGCAGCGATGGACAGCCCCTACGTCGGAGAATGCTGCGCTTGACGCATGGTACGCGGGTAAGCTCGCACTGTTACAGGTCATCACACATCTTGAATCCCTCACTTATCGAGAGCACTTTCAGTCCACGTCTAGTATCGAGCGGCAGCTTCCTGCCGATGTCCAAGCGGCACAACAAGCTCTACAGATATATTGGACAAAAGTGGAGAGTGAAGATGGCTATGAAAGCGAAAGTGAGATGAAGAGCACACGTGAGGTGGCGGCGGCGGACATTTCAAAGGAGCCTCAGGAAGCGAGGAGGGTCAGCTTCCATGCAGATACGAACTTTTCGCGAGGCAGACACGTGCATTATTTCTACCGCAAGTCACCACGGTATGAGGCAGGGAGATGGACGAGTGATAGCTTGGTCGATGAACCTGAGGCAAATCATGGCGAGGAAGGCGATAATCAGGGCTATTTCGAGAGCGAAGAAAAGGCGACGTCTAGGGATCGCAAGAAACATAATCACTTCCAAGAAGAAGGGACTTATCTGGAGGAAGAAAACGTAGAGATGGAGAATAGCGACTCGAACTGGGAGGATGACGACTATGACGAGGAGGAGGAGGAGGAGGAGGAGGAGGAGGAGGAGGAGGAGGAGGAGGATGAGGAGCTTGACGCTGAACTCCTTGAGGAGACAAGCTTCATCGTTTTTGCGGACTAACCAAGATGGGTATATTCAGCACTATAAAGTAGCACGCAGTTGCATCTGGGCTGTGTAATAACAAAATCTCTAACGTCCTGCACTGTGACGCGAGACACACACTAAAGCGAGACAAAGGACAGGTACTTTGATATTTAACCATGTTTTCTAGTCAGCAACGCTTGTCCCTCAGTATAATTTGCCATAGCTTTACTCTATAGGACCTGAGCAATGGTTCCCTAGTCTACATATCGAAAATTACTAGTTGTTTAATATTCTTTACGCCGACTCCAGGAGAGCGGCTTATTCGGCTTCTCAAAGACACCTCAGTCTCCCAGGGTGCACACCGACCAAAGACGGCTTTACATACCATCGTAATCTTCAGTGATCGGTAAGAAACATCACCAGTCCATTAGCCAGCGAGTATAGACTGTGTAGTAGCCATAACAAGTGAGATTATGCGTCGACGCAACCCTGGTCGGTAGCTGAAACTACAATGCCCGACGCCAATCAAGATCCGCACGGACGATAGACTGGTATCAAAACTTATGTAATAACCTTGGCGAAGTGATGTGGTCAGCAGCTTGTGGCTGTGCGTCAGCCTTCTTATGATAGGATCACCAGAAGTCATCGAGAGAACTGCTGACATGTGCATTAGGTTCTCTCCGAGAGATTTCGCAACGGAGCCTCGCGCCAAGCTTCCTTCCAAAACAGTGGCACGCAGGACAACTCCGCGTACTCAAATGCACTCGTTCAATAATCTCTCCACTCGCAACCTTCGTGAAATTGTCCAATATGCCCCCTGAGAATACCCACAATGCGACTGCCGACCTCAAACAGGAGAGCTCAGTCGCCCGCTCAGACCTCCGCGATGGCGTAAACCTTGCAACCCCAAAAGATCCAACAGCACCCCAAGAACCACAAACAACTCAGGAATCACAAGCGGCCAAAGAATCTTATACCGACTACATCAAGAATCTGCCACCGCCATTCTGGATGACCAAGACACCACAGACGAAAGCAGCGAACGACGAGGCGATCGCGGCCAGAGTCAACGCTGTATGTGCGCCAGTGACAGCCGAGCAGCGCGAAGAAGATGAGCGTCAGAAAGCCATGTCCTGGCTCGAGCGGTGGCGTGATCGCAAGGCGAGACGAGAGGCTAAAGGGAAGAATAAAGACCCCGATTTAAGACCTGTAGAAAGGGGGAGCCGAACACAGATGAATGTCTTTGGTGTCAATATTAGGGAGAAGCGGGGGAAGCGGTGACGTGTCTACACAAGAAATGTGCTGTAAATTGCATAGGACATTGCACAACTACAGAAGAAAACAACAGCTATGGTATGCTCGTATCTCTGTGCCGCAATTGTGACGAGCATGTTTCACTCTCGATTGCCGACAAAGTCATCAACCGCATGATTTGCACCTACTCCCGCGGTAATTCCCCAGGAATTTTGTTAGGAAGTACCATCTTTCGCGATTCACGTCTGCCGGTATAGCGTCTTTTCTGCTGCAAACTTGTAACAATCAATATTGTAATTACCTTATTGATATCTTTTTCTAAGGAGGTCCTGTTGGTCCTGCGCCTTAACTGGCATCGGCCTTCGGCCGCGTGCACGATGATGGAGAGTCGACCGAGGAACCTCGCCATGATCTGCAAGAAAGCGAAAGGTGAGGGGAACACCTGGAGGGACTCCTTTTGCTAAGACCTGACTTGCCTTATCCATGTCTATCGAGTTGCTGTTGTTAGTTGTACAGAGGATTGACGGATGTAGCAGGGCTACCCACTGCCGCGCGATAAAGGACACATTGAACAAGTGCGGCAGCAGGAATAAGAGCCACAGTTATTTTCACTAAATTGACCGCTTCCAGAAGAGCACGGAGAAACTCTCGGAAAGTGTTTCTCTGGCCGATCATCGCAAGACGTTTAGAATACAATCTTTACCGCTCAAACCTTCTACTCCGGCCACCGAACGATCAATCAACGCTCTGCAGACCTCGGAAGAGAGGGTAAAGAGGCAGACCAGGTTCTAGAAGCAGTTACAAGATCATCGATATCTTGAGCAACAGTGGGAGATTCATGGCCATGATGTAGGGATATAGAAAACATATGCTATTCGATCGATCGCAAAAGTTTTAGGATGAGGTTCTTAATCCGTGGGAACATTTCGAGCTTTCGATGCAAAAGTGTCTCGCGACACTGTGTGTCTCGGGTCACAGTGGGTGACCTTACGCGTTACACTACTCTCTTCTCACCTTCTACTATTGTAAATGTGCTTCTCTTTCAATGCTCAACTTTCGTTCACTGTCACTGCAATTTCTAGCGGAGCCTTAGGCCTCATTTCGATACTCTAACCATCGCAATCAAGCAAACATAAGGAATCTAGTCAAATTCATGATTCCCACAAAAAGAATTCCCGCGTAACTAATAAAATTTGCATCTTAAAATCGCACAAGTAGACTAGTAGAGGTTCGATAGTGGACCACCTCACCCAAGTCGATACTATTCGATGGGAAGTTTTCTCGTAAACCTCACACGCGGGTATCTCCCAGAAAAACCATTGCTGACGCATACTTGCTCTATGTGATGTGTGAGGGAAAAAGCATGAACGCATTTGAATGCGAGTTTATGTCTGTCTGCTTCGTTTCATTATGAGTTGCAGAATGGACGTCGCTTGCTACGCAATGGTCAGACGTTGGGCATGAAGAAATGGCATGTTGTCTTATCGTGTGGTGGGTGGTACTGCCTAGTCTGAGCTAGTTTATGGATCTCTTCGGCAACTGAATAGATGGGCTTCTATCACATTTCAGAACATAGAAAAGACGTTGAAGATAGGAATTCACATGGATGCCAGCCACGCTAATGAGTGCCAAACTAGATGCAAGAATGTCAAAGGCGCTCCATTGGAGGGTATGTAAAATTATGTTAACGTATCGAACATCAACCGTGAAAAGACGCCAAACGAGAGACATAGGGAACGCGGGACACATCTACATGACAACGCAACAAGAGTTCTGCTTCTTCGCCTGCATGTCGTAGTCAGCATCATCCCTTGAATGATACGAAAGTTTGTGAGTGTACGAACCTGGGTATAAAATGCCTTGCTCTGTGCACTAAGATCCTCGCTCTTCTGTACCAGATTCTCAATCTTTTCCCCACGCTCAAGAAGGCTGTTGATAGACTTGTGAACAATCACCTGTGTCTCCTCAAGCTCCTGCTGAATCTTCACAATGTTGTCTGCCTCCTTTGGATCCTGATATTTTTTGAGGTATTCTTTGAGTTCAGGCAACGGGAGTGGGTTGGGGCTTCGTCTGACGGATTCTTGCGTAAGGTTGGCCCAAGAGGACTGAGGGTATTTGCTGCAAAATTCGCCAGTGACCTTTCTGATGAGGCCTTGGGCAGTCCTTTCTGGATACTCGACGTCGGTAATAACGATGCCGACGACACCTTCTACAGCTCCGAACGAATAGAAGCAGAAATCTGCGAAGAGGTGGTCCTGATCAGTTACCAGACCGGAGATATGAGTGAGGATACTTACTGTTTTCTTCGATACGCAAGGACGTTCGGGCTGCTGTTTTCACAGCGACCGGCTTTGAGTAAATTGTCATCTAAGTCGGCGATTAGCTTGAATGCTCTACTTGGTGGAAACAGAAGCCCTTCAGGACAGCATACATACCGTCGTTGCGACAGGACCCTTCATGAAATAATTGAGGCTTGACAAGTCCCGCTCGACACATATCTCCACCGCTGAATCCTCCACATTGAAGTCCCTCTTATATACCTAACGATATCCGTGAGCAAAGTAGGCGGGGACAATGTGGCGGTGAGAAACGCTTACCGCTAGAGAGTAGACCTTCATTCTTGCGGTTAGCTGTGGGCTATAAAGAAGTGAGAGCAGAGAGTAGCGGAATGAAGCAACCGTGTATAGGGAAAGAGGAAGAGCGCGTGTGGATAGTTCGCCGTGTCCTGGCGGCTGCGTGGATCCCGTCGGACGGCGTCCCAGGCTGACGCTAAAACCGTGGCGGTGCTCGCTGACGTAATGATGCGCCACGCGGGGCGACGGTGGGGAAGGTCCAGCCGAAAGACTCATCCAAAATTCACTAGGAAGGGAACGCAACTTAGATGAACGGTCCAGACTGAAGACTCGGAGCCGGCTGCTGAGTGCCTTTGCCTACGATAAACCTGCATACGCCCTCACTCTTGGTCATTTTACTGAAGCTTCCATCCTGGATAATCCCTTCGCTACAAGCGTCAGAGTCTTTACTCAAGAGACGTTCACGGCACACTAAAGCAAATCAAAAGTTGTTGACGAGAGACTGACCCTCAGAATCCTTCGCTGGTAAATCTTGATCGCTTCTCGGATCTTCAACATCAGCCCTGCTGAACATCTGTGGAATATAAGTTCTATAATCCCACGTCCACTTCGTACCGTAATCTAAGCCATCATCCTTCCGAACCTGTGTATTTATAGGGTTGTTGGCCGAACAAACAAGGCCATTATCCACCGCACTACTATCGTTGGAAGGAGAATTGGGGCTTGAAGCCACAGGATCCGATCGAAATTCCAAATATTGCCGGATATCGTTCACCGCGATGTCTCTTCCGCTAGAAACAGCGAAGATGCAATGGCTGGAACAGTTGGAACTCATGCGAAAGGCAATTGCAGAGCTGAATCTGCCGCTAGAGACCGAGACTGCGCCGCTATACGGAGAAGACTTAGATATTGATGATGATGAATTGTCGGGTACTACAAGCGGTGAAGATATCTGGGATATTACCAGTGATGAATATGCGGAAGAGTACAGCAGCGATCACATCGACCAACATGACCAACCGGTCGAAAATGTATATAACAAACAGTGGCTGGCCGAAAAGTGCGAAGGCATAGCTCGACGAGGCTCTGGATTGGATTCTAGCGCCCTCAAAGAGCAGATATCTGCAATCCTAGCGAGCGACAGTAATGGTTCGTAAAGTGTAACTGATGTTGAGATTGTCAGTTGCTGAGTGTTTTACAGACGAAGAGTTGCAGATGATGCTCGCAGACATTGTAGGGTACGAAGAGCTTGACCTCGTAGCCGAATTCATTGCAAACCGAAAGGACATCACACGGTCCATACAGCAACCAGTAGCAGCAAGCAATGTCATCGGCCGTTTACAGACCAAATCGGAGCGGGAAGAAGCGCTTAGGCGTCAAGACTGGGAGCACAAACACGCCGCTCTGGCACCGGCTCTCGACCGCAAAGGCCCTCAATACCCGCACGTGTACCGTACTCACGAAGCAGGAAATAAGCTCTCGGCGTATGGGAAGAAGTATGCACTACCCCCTGGCAGTACACATAATGACGATAAAGTGTATGAGGAGTTCACCATTCCCGCAGCCCCCGTCGGCACCGTTGGCGCGGGCCGCAGGCTGGTCGAGATCGCTGAATTGGATGGTCTTTGCCAGCGAACTTTTAAAGGATACAAAGCACTGAACCGAATGCAGAGTCTGGTATATCCCGTCGCATACCATACGAGCGAGAACATGCTCATCTGCGCCCCTACTGGTGCTGGTAAGACCGATGCAGCTATGCTCACAATCTTGAACACAGTTGCCAAATACACAGTTCCAAGCCCCATTGAAGAACCAGATGCAACTGACTTTGCAGTCCTCTCTGAAGACTTCAAGATCATCTACGTTGCGCCTATGAAAGCTCTCGCTGCCGAGGTTACTGACAAGCTGGGGAAGAGGCTGGCATGGCTCGGCATCAAAGCGCGGGAACTCACCGGCGACATGCATCTTACCAAAGCAGAGATAATGGACACACAAATCATCATAACGACTCCTGAAAAATGGGACGTCGTCACAAGGAAAAGTACCGGAGACACCGAGCTTGTACAAAAGGTCCGCCTGCTCATCATCGACGAAGTCCATATGCTACACGACGAGCGAGGTGCTGTCCTTGAAAGTTTGGTTGCCAGAACGCAGCGACAGGTCGAAAGCACCCAGTCGCTGATTCGAATTGTTGGCCTATCAGCAACTCTGCCTAACTATGTCGACGTTGCCGACTTCCTCCGAGTCAATAAGATGGCAGGCATGTTCTACTTTGATGCATCTTTCCGTCCAGTACCTCTAGAGCAACACTTCATCGGGGCAAAGGGAAAAGCAGGGACTGCTAAATCAAGGGAAAACCTAGAACAAGTAGCCTTTGACAAAGTCGCAGACATGCTTAAGCTCGGCCACCAGGTGATGGTCTTCGTTCATTCTCGGAAAGATACAGTAAAGACAGCGAGGACCTTATATGAGAAGGCTGTAGAGGCTCAGTGTACCGACCTCTTGGATCCGACATTACATCCGCGGTATGATTCCGCAGTGCGCGATATGAAGCAATCGAAAGGACGAGAATTACGTGAATTGCTAAGCAAGGGTATGGGAACACATCATGCTGGCATGCCTCGTTCTGATCGAAATCTCATTGAGCGGCTCTTCGCTGAAGGTGTCATCAAAGTACTCTGTTGCACTGCTACCCTAGCCTGGGGTGTGAACTTGCCAGCAGCTGCAGTACTTATCAAGGGAACCCAAGTCTACAATGCCCAGGAAGGTCGCTTTACAGACCTTGGAATTCTTGACGTTCTTCAGATCTTCGGTCGCGCCGGTCGCCCGCAGTTCCAAGATAGCGGTATCGGATTCATTTGTACGACGCATGATAGGCTTGACCATTACCTGAAAGCTGTCACCGAACAGCAGCCTATCGAGTCCAGGTTTTCAGCCAAGCTCGTAGATAATCTGAATGCAGAAATATCGCTCGGGACAGTTACAACCGTACAAGAAGCGGTACAGTGGCTGGGCTACTCTTACCTGTTTGTGCGGATGCAGAAAAGCCCACTGAACTACGGCATCGAGTGGGCCGAGATTCGAGACGACCCAAAATTAGTACAGCGCCGACGAAAACTCATCATTGACGCCGCTCGAACTCTGCAAAAGAGCCAGATGATCATATTTAACGAGAATACGGAGGACCTTCGGTCTAAGGATGTTGGCCGCATTGCAAGCCAGTACTACGTCCAGCAGTCTAGTATCGAGATTTTCAACACCATGATGAACCCCCAGGCTTCAGATGCAGATGCTCTTGCCATGGTCAGCATGAGCGGAGAATTTGACCAGGTGCAATCTCGCGATACGGAAGAGAAAGAGCTTTCCGCTTTGCAAGAAAACGGTTACACAGTTGCTGAAGTGAAAGGTGGCGTAGGCACCCCTCATGGGAAAACAAATGTCCTCCTGCAGGCACACATCTCACGTGCAAGGTTAGAAGACTTCACTCTCGTCTCGGATACCAATTACATTACTCAGAATGCCGCGCGTATTGCACGGGCATTGTTTATGATTGCTTTGAACCGCCGTTGGGGATATCAATGCCTGGTGCTTCTCAGTCTTTGTCAGTCTATCGAGCGTCAAGTCTGGTCAATTGAGCATCCTTTACACCAATTTGATCTACCTCAGCCAATCCTTCGACAACTGGATCAGAAATATACTTCTGTTGATTCCCTTCGCGATATGGAGTCTGCAGAAATCGGTGAGCTTGTACACAACAAGAAGATGGGCAATGTCATTGCGAAGCTGCTCGACAATTTCCCCACCCTCAGCATCGAAAGCGAGATTGCGCCTTTGAATCGAGACGTCCTTCGCATTCGACTGTGGCTCACGCCAGAGTTCAAGTGGAACGACCGACATCATGGGGCTTCGGAATCTTACTGGATCTGGGTCGAAAACTCGGAGACGTCAGAGATATATCACTCAGAGTTCTTCATTTTGTCGCGGAAGAAACTATATGATGATCACGAGCTCAACTTCACCATCCCACTCTCAGACCCACTTCCTTCACAGATATACGTGCGAGCAGTCTCCGATCGCTGGTTAGGCGCAGAGACAGTACATCCTATATCTTTCCAACACCTCATCAGACCTGACACTGAGAGTGTATACACGGATCTACTCAACCTTCAACCATTACCTATCTCCGCATTGAAGAACACCCTGCTCGAAGAGCTGTACAGCCAACGCTTCCAATACTTTAATCCGATGCAAACGCAAATATTCCATTGCCTGTATCATACCTCTGCAAATGTCCTGCTTGGGTCTCCAACTGGTAGCGGAAAGACTGTAGCAGCTGAGCTGGCCATGTGGTGGGCCTTTCGTGAGAAACCTGGTTCTAAAGTGGTCTACATTGCCCCAATGAAAGCACTTGTCCGCGAACGAGTTCAAGATTGGGGCAAGCGCCTTGCCGGGCCCATGGGTTTAAAGCTGGTTGAGTTGACCGGTGATAACACACCAGATACACGCACTATTCGCGATGCCGATATAATCATAACGACGCCGGAGAAGTGGGACGGTATCAGCAGGAGCTGGCAAACACGTGGATACGTCCGTCAAGTCAGTCTAGTCATCATCGACGAGATCCATCTGCTTGGAGGTGATCGAGGGCCGATTCTGGAGATCATTGTGTCCAGAATGAACTACATTGCCTCTCAAACCAAGGGTTCTGTTCGTCTCTTGGGGATGTCCACAGCCTGCGCGAACGCTACTGATCTCGGAAATTGGCTTGGTGTCAAAGAAGGGTTGTTCAATTTCCGCCATTCAGTCCGTCCCGTGCCTTTGGAGATCTTCATTGACGGGTTCCCTGAACAACGTGGTTTTTGCCCGCTTATGCAATCAATGAACCGACCTACTTTCCTCGCTATCAAGAGTCATTCTCCGGAGAAACCTGTCATTGTTTTCGTGGCTTCCCGTCGTCAAACACGTCTAACTGCGCGAGATCTTATTAATTTCTGTGGCATGGAGGACAATCCGAGGCGCTTCTTGCACATGTCTGAAGATGACCTCTCACTTAATCTAGCTCGAGTCAAAGATGAAGCATTACGAGAAGCGTTGAGTTTCGGCATTGGCCTGCATCATGCTGGTCTCGTGGAAACCGATCGTCAGCTGTCGGAAGAGCTTTTCGCGAACAACAAGATACAAATTCTCGTTGCCACCAGCACTCTTGCATGGGGTGTCAATCTTCCAGCCCACCTTGTCGTGGTCAAAGGCACGCAATTTTTCGATGCGAAAACAGAAGGATATAAGGATATGGACCTCACAGACGTTCTACAGATGCTAGGTCGTGCTGGACGCCCGCAATTCGATTCGTCTGGGATTGCTCGTATCTTCACACAAGACGCTAAAAAGGAGTTCTACAAGCACTTCTTACATACAGGCTTTCCCGTAGAGTCATCTTTGCACAATGTTCTTGACAACCATCTTGGTGCTGAAATCTCCGCTGGTACGATCACGACAAAGCAGGATGCGCTGGACTACCTGACATGGACATTTTTCTTCCGTCGTTTACATAAGAATCCTTCCTTTTACGGTTTGGAGATATCAGCAGAAGAACATAACACCATCGCGGCTCAGACAATGGCAAACGACTACATGATTGACCTAGTGGAAAATTCACTCAAAGAACTAGCAGAATCGAGTTGCATCTCCCTCCAAGGCACAGGTGATATCGACTCGACACCCCTTGGCAAAATCATGAGTTATTACTATCTCAGTCATAAGACCATTCGCTACCTAGTAAAGAATGCCAAACGCGATGCCTCTTTTGCCGACGTCCTCACTTGGGTGTCCCATGCCACAGAATATGACGAACTACCCGTCCGACACAACGAGGATCTTATCAACTCCGAACTATCTAAGGCTCTTCCCCTCTCAGCAGACGACTTTGGTCTACCAATGTGGGATCCACATGTGAAGACTTTCCTCCTCCTCCAAGCGCACTTCTCACGCATCGACCTCCCCATCACAGACTACGTTGGTGATCTGAACAGTGTCTTGGATCAGAGCATTCGTATTTCTCAGGCTTCTATTGATGTGCTAACGGAATTGGGATACCTCAGTAGTTGTGAGATGATGATATCGCTTCTTCAAGCCATCAAATCGGCGCGTTGGCCTACGGATGGTCCTCTGTCTATATTCCCAGGTGTTGATGTCGATAAGGAGAAGAAGCGGATGGAGCATCGGAAAGCAACTCCAAAGACACTCATTGAAGCTACCACAAGACCGATGTCGGATCTTGAGAGGGCCGCCAAATTTGCGGGTGTCAGTCTTGTGGCGGTGAAGCGCTTCGTTGAACCAATATCGCGCCTGCCTGTCCTGAAGCTCAACCTAGAGACCGTCAACGCGCTCGGGTTGACCGTTAGTATTTCGCGCTCGAATCCTGCTCGATCCGGCCCCAGTGGTGTCCGCATCTACGCGCCACGATATCCCAAACCGCAGACTGAGGGCTTCTTTGCAATTGTGTCTTTTGCAGGTCTCGACGAGGTTTTGGCTTTAAAACGAGTGATGTGGAACGAAAAAGACCGAGGCAGAGCCCAGAGGATGACGCTACAAGCGATTGCTAAGATCTCGCTTCCGGAGGCCGCCCAAGGCAAGAAAGTGACAGTGACAGTCTTGAGTGACGCGTATCTAGGGATGAAATGGAAGATAGAAGACGTGGACGTCCCTTCCGCGCCACATGTAGAGGAAATGAAGAAGGGATGAGAATGGCAAGATCAGAGAAAATAAGCATTATAGAGTGTTGTATAACATGATTGAGGTTTCATTTTGCATTCTAAGAATCGTATAAAATCATATTGAATGGAATTCCTTATATACATACAATTCAGCAGTCAAACTAATCTCGAGACTGGGCAGAGCATACTGCACAAACATGTTCAATTCTGCTTGCGTCTCCTCTCCATCATCTTGCGTGGAGCCGGTTCTAATAGTTTCATGTTTATCCTCTATCCAGAGTGCGCGAGACTCCTCCCTTTTGCGAATTCTCAATCGCCTCTAAATTGTTCGAATATCTCGTGGGGGGTTCAGCGACTATGTAGACGCGTCGGGTCAGACGGCGGCTATGTAGGGCCGCATCCGAGTGCTTTTTGACGCATGGACTAATGACTGAGAGCGGGGGCCATCCTGTCAATGCCAGTAGCGCACGGTGACCATCTTGCTCCAATACACCAAGCCAAGAATTAAACTTAAAGTTAATGTTTTCTTCGCTTCACCATGCTTACTGGTATAAGGCGGTGAGAAACAGGCATGGGAAATACTCCAGGAATCCAGATGCAGTCAATTGTGGATGATATGCCCTCAGTTGCACATCGCCACTGGTGCATGTTGGTGGCGATCGCAACGATTCCCGGAAACATACAGGTGTTCGAGTAACAAGGTACAAGGCCTGACGCAATTGCCAGTCAAACGGGTTGAGGCCCTCTCTCATGGATAAGTGTGTGGCTAAGAATCACCAGCGCCGTCACTAATGTTGGATTTGAGCAGCGCTTGTCGATCGGACCAATTAAGAAAACGGCCGACCAACGCTTCCCGGGAAACGACGGCGTCTCGGCTCGTTGCAAAGGTGACAAGTCCCACTGCAAGTTGACCTCTTTCTGTTTCTTCTCTACGCTAACCTGATCGCTGGAGACTATCAATGCGACACGCAATGAGGCCACTTTCATCTCGCCATGGGTCCCGGGTTATACCACACCTTTCACTCAACCCAGAAATTCTCCATTCGATCTGCGACGTTCCAATATTTCGAACCGGTTAACGGCAGACCCCGAAATGCGTCTTGATGCCCGAACGTTGGGGCCAGCGCGTGCTTCGCAATATTGCGCGGCCATAACTGCCATCTGCAGTTCTGTTGCTTTGTTCTCGTCGCTTGCATGCGATCGCAATCACATTGCAGTGGTGCGGTTGGTATCTCTTCAACAAGCCATACACGTAGACGGACATGTCTGGCTATGTCCGCATTCCTTCTTTCACATCCGTGTCTCAGGTAACGATATATCCCTCCATCACCAGTATCGCGGACCTTGCCATGCGTTCAGTTCGTTATCCTTGCTCGGTCGCGTTTCGGGACCGTAGTAACGGTCGAGGCTATGCTCTCTAGTCTGCCCGGCCTTTGTACTCCCCGGCCCTGCGTAGACACGGCGGCTTATCCTCCGCTCCTCAACTTTCTCCGTGCGACCAGAGACTCCGAAGCTCGTAATTGATTTTTCGACAACGAGCAACCGCTCTGGTTATGTCAAAAGCTCAGAGGTGTTGCTATGTTCATAGGCCTGGGGGCGGAATAATCCGCATGGCATTGTAGTGTTGCGAGTCATCTCATCTCGCGTAAGTGACTGCTTCTAGCATGCAAGGGACGCCATGGCCCCAATGCCCCATCCAGGTACCGACAAGGGTTATACCGCGAGATTGACCTGTCAGACGATCTGGGCATTCACCCTTACTATCCAAGAACGTGGCGTGCCGGACTAGTTAGAGTATCCGGCGGACTCGTCAGCGAATCATGCTCCACTAGGGACAGACATGGCGTGTTGGCCATGTAGACCTGTTTTATTTTCCGCTTGTGCCCCAACTGCGTCCCACTTGCTGCTCCGGTGACAAGCTTCACAGCTGCCATTCCTTTTTACCTTCGCTGTCAAGTCCCCTCGCTCGCGTTTGACAACTTGCATTTGACAGCCACCATCAGGAGTCCGGATCACACGAGAATGCCGGAGTGATAGCCACTCTATCACGAAGACACCAACCTTTCTAAATCACAAGAGGCGGGGGTCTATACTCGATCGACGTTGCGCAATCGAAGATCGTCTGCATAAACTGAGGAGGATATGGGATTTCAAATTCGTGGAAGGAGGCGCATGATGGCCGAACATCTTCAAGCCAGAGCAACCGCATCGTCTTCGGAATCGGCGTCGGATACCAAAAGCAGCACGACCAAAATCACACAGCCTACAGCCGCGGTGGCATTAACAACAAGATTCAAAGGCCCGACATCATGCACAGAAAACATCTTGACAATGCTGCCGCCGCCAGGCTATCAGATCTGGGTGAACGAACCCGTACCCGTCGCAAACATGACAGTTGCCGCATGCTATCCAAGTGAATTCATCGACTCATACACATCCGTCGAAGTCAAAAGTGTCGCCTCGTCAGTCGTCCCAGTCATGAGCCCATTTGTATGCCCAGTCGGCTACTGCACAATGATGGCCAAAGAAAGGAATTACATCGCATGCTGTCCTTCGTAAGTCCTCATAAGTCATGCCATTGATTAGTACTGACCAGCGGTAGTGGGTATCAATTGCATGCGCCAGATACTGTGGTAGATTCAAAACGACCTGCGTATGGTGGCACATGTTACAGCGACTTCGAAGTCGGAACGCAGTATCCCGTCATTGCCTATGATAAGGAAGGCGACACGACAAGCAATGCCTTTAGCGCAAGCACATCCGGCGCGCAAGCCTACGCGCACCCTATCGATGGATTTGCCCTCACCTCGCCTACAATCGGATGCCCTGCAGACGCATCGGCATCCTCTTCAGGCTCGAGCACATTTAGCGTCTTGCAGCAATCATCATCATCAGCGGGTATTCCTAGCGCTTCATCGACTGCGGCTGCCACATCCAGCAAAGCAGTATCTACAGGTGTCATTGCAGGTGCTGCAATTGGTGGCGTACTCGGTCTCGCCGCAATCGTCGGCTTCATCTGGTTCATACTCGCCTATTACCGAAAACACCGACAGCCTCCACCACCGCCACCAAAGGCACATCATATGGGTGATGACTACGGCAACGGAAAGGGCGGCGTATTCTACCATTACGAAGCCGAAGGGGGGTACACTGGTAATGAGATCGGCACATCACAGCGGTTTGCGGACGAAAAGGGCGCTCTCCGGAAAAGCGACTTGAACGACGGTCACGGCGCTTTTGAGATGAGTGCCGAAAACCCTGTGGAACTAGCTGCAGGCGACAAAGACGGGTCGGCAGCCAAGGGTGACTCGAAATTCAGACTCTCCAGACTGCTCCCCAACACGGAGAGCCAACCGCCTTCGAAAATGTCAAGTTGGAAGTACAATCAGTGAAGAAAGAGAGATGGATATGAAAAGAAAACAAAATCTTTATTAGTATTAGCGAGTCCAGGCGCGCCAGGTGTAGTCGCCCGTCTCAACAGGTGTCCATCCATGGCCTCTTTAACTTTCTTTCACGCTCATTGAGTCGATTTCGGCGGATACCCTGTTCTATTGCTATTGCTATTGCGACGCTAGCACAACGAAACTTCAAGGTCTCTCATGTCAATGCTCTTCATTTCCATCTCTTGTGCCCATTATACTTTGATCTATAGCCATGTATTTAGTCCATAAGGGTGCGTTGATTCGTACGAATAATCAAGCAAGACGTCCACGTCGTAAAGTAGCGGTCTTACCTTGCATGTTTTGTTTACGAACCAGGTATCCCAGCTGCAGAAGTGCTCTGGGTGTGGTTGCCTGCTTACTCGCACGGGCAATACGGCGGACCTCTTCGCCCTCATACTCAAAGCTTGTTCGAACGTCAGCGTTTCTTGGTCTTTCAAACAACACAGAATGTCGACCGGAATTTTTCGCGTTATTCACACACTGTAGACCTCCTATACTCTCGTATATTTACATACCATTGTCAGGTTCTACTGCTGGTTGCCGTGCCTTTTCACGCCTAGCCGTCCCTAGCCATCGTTACCCTCTAATCGGATTAGGCCTCCAGACCTACCAGCTGGGTACTTGTCAGCATTTAGCCCTTCTCGCCTTGCTTCCATGCAATGGTAGGCTCAAATGTTGGCGAGGTGAAATGCAGGTACGGAAAAGGGCTCGTTGCTATTCTGTACCTTTAGTCTTCTTCGAGCAATACCTTTGAAGAAGAGGTCAATAGAATTAGCGGAAGCAATAGACAGGCCGTCAAAGTTTGCGTGGATGACCTGCGCTTCAATGTGTTCTGAAGAATACTATCAAGCTGATGTCTCTGAAGAACCAGCTGGTTGGATTTTTGTCTCTGGTCTATACTCATTTCGTGAATGCACGAAAGTATTGCTCGTACGGAGTCACCGTCTCGTCGTTACAGAGCCGGGAATACTGCTTGGCTTTCATTGAACATTGGAGACATCTGGGGTCCAGTACGTGGCTAAGTTCCACACCTCGGCTTGTGGCATGGATGATATATGAAACTACAATATTGACTTACGGATTTGGTAATGTCAACGAGACTCGCATACTGCCGCCCATTAGGCCGGACATCGAAGGCTATGATGGTAGCCCCCAATGTGGAGGCCAAAAAACATATTGTATTGAAACACACCTCAATCGGCTCTTATCTCGGCCCATTTAGTGCATTTGACCCTTGCGCTCTTACGCAGCTGGTGTGGGGGCTCTCAAAACCATAATATCCTCTCCGACTGCGTCGCAGACTATCGAAGTGATTACGACCACATTTGTCTCAGAGCATGGCTTCACAACAGTATATGTACCATTCCTTCTGAGCAATCCATCGCCGCTGCCTAAGATTCTTTCGCGCCGTTCACACCTACTCTATTTTGAAACATCCAAGTGAATCCTGAATAGAGATGGTGTACACACTCGGCTTGCTAACGTGAGAACGGAGAGATGTAATGTAATTTCTAGAGACGTTGAATATTTTAGTGTACAATAAGCATGATTTCTTAAGCATTCATTATGAGGTATAATAGAGGACGGCATTCTAGAAGCTAACC
This sequence comes from Periconia sp. TS-2, assembly GCA_030378425.1. NCBI lineage: Eukaryota > Fungi > Ascomycota > Dothideomycetes > Pleosporales > Periconiaceae > Periconia > Periconia sp. TS-2. The sequence goes on along the minus strand of JASNQO010000031.1, from coordinate 314,188 downwards.
CACAGTTCCGTCAGATTTGTCGTTCAAGGTTTGAAAATAGCAGACAGTCTTTGCTTCATGGCTTTCCGAACACTCAACGAAGGAGGATTGCTACTGGATCGGTTGTGTGAGGGCCTCGTATGGCGTGAGGCGTAGATCTTCGCCTTCATAGCATCCCTTTCTGCATACTCCATGTCCACAAATAGATCATCAAGGTCTTCAACAGTAAGAGCGCCGACATCTGCTCCGTGGCTCACAAATGTTGCCGCTAGCTCACGCAGCTTCTGCTTTTCAGCATCATTTTTTGTGTTCCGGGCAAGCTTGAGGATATGTCCCCAGATTGTCCCGGTCCTACTACTCTGCATGTTGGGATCTGCTCCAAGAGAGACTAACTGAGAGGCCAAGGCATAGTTGTGATCCAGTACGGTACGTACAAGAAGTGGATAGTCTCCCACGAATGATCGACGCGCAATTTGTGGGGTTACAGCAGCAGAGATATAGGCGTCGAATCGTAGAACGTATGCAAGGTCGAAATAAGAACGGAGAAGAAGCCGGTGTGTTTCAGCCTGTAGAGAATGCGGAACATTGATAGTGTTTAGTTCGGCTAGGTGAATGGTGTTTGTCCAATGTGGGGTTTCTCTTCGACTTTGAGCGGACCTGGCCCACATGTTAGACGTATGCTCTGGCTGTGGGTCCGCCTTCTTGACGGGACATTGCGACACTTTGTTGACCCAGTCCATCTTGTTAGCTCGTGTCGTTGATCCGTCTACCAGCTCGTCCAACCAGTTTCCGTATCTCTTGAAAAGATTCGCCTCTTGACTCCAATACACGTCACCTGCTTCTCCTAGCGCATTCAGGATCTGAACAGGAACAGATTGGTCACCTTCCTTGCGTACTCGTAAGTACTCGATAGAATATACGAATGAGCGCCAGAAGTCATCCCAAGTGGAAGCTCGATTGCGTTTGCCTGTCATTTTGACTTGGCGTAAGAAAGATGCCGAGAGCATAAGCGAAGGGTCGAACTTTGGAGCACCAGATCTTATATATGCCCAGGCTTGTTCACTCTTGAAGAAGTCCCTCACGGTTCGATGCAAATATTCGACTCTGGCGCGCTCATGCAGCACAGATGCCGTTGGGACCTCCAAGAGACCTTTCGAGCGACTAATGATACGACGACGCATTGTCTCGCCCCTAAACGTAAGCTCTTCGGGCGTTATTTGACCGACTGGCGCATTGATGGCCGCTGTATAGCCATCGAGGGCGAGAGACATGTCGAGAAGGCTAAGAGGATCGAAAGCGGTAAATGCTAGCTGGAACATCTCGCAGCCTTGCGCAAAATATCTAGGATTAAGATCACCCAGAATCTTTTGGAACAGTTCTTCAAGCGTGGATGGCAATTCGTTAACACGTCTCCACAGATCTTCGATGTTGTCACCGTCCCTGAGACCGCTAAGGAGAGACGCCACGACCAATATAACCCAAAGGAACACTCCAACTGCCCTGTCAGTGATCTCTTCTATGATTTTGCTTGCCTCTTCAGGCATGAAACCTTGGAGATCATTCCATCTCCGGCTTTCTTTCATGTTTTCTTCAACGTACAGCTGTATGTCGTGCCTGGTCAAGTCTTCCATTCGCAACCACGGCATATCTCTGAATGATTCCTCGAATACGAGCCACGGTCGACTGGCCACACAGAGCTTGATCGTTGCAGGGGATATCTTTCTGAGGTCCAGCAGGAGGGATACCAGATCTTGGGCGTTACCGTCGAACTCATCGAGACCATCGATGAAGAGGAGGAAGCTAAACTGCTTAATCGATACTACAGCTTTTAGAGCGCTAGTCAATTCCATCCAACTCCACGGACGCATGTCGCCACCAAAGAGGGTGTACTGCGACCATCGGTGCGGGAAAAGATGGGGAATCAGGCTTTCGCGACCTCTCAGGATTTGGTAGAGGAGTGTCTGAACAAGTCCCATCCTACTCATCTGCATGGTAGTCCCCGAGTTCCAGAAGAAGAATCCAGCCATCACTAGCTGATTGTGTTTGCTCCATTGACTAGCAGCCTCGAGCGTTCGCTCATGATTGAAGAGATATTTCATTAAGGTACTTTTACCTGATCCAGGCTTTCCAGTGATCCAGTAAAGGTCTTGAGGTCCGGTAAGCCATTCAAGGAAGTTGTCCCACTGGGGGGCAGGCTGTGCTTCCTCGCTATTTCCTGGAACATTCTGGGCTCGAATCGGGGGTCGTCCTTGGTGAAATACCCACTCGAACGTTCGTTTATGCGCCTCTGCGATTGTCTCCTGACGATCTCCGATTTCCTCAAATTGCAGAAGGTGATGTATTCGTCGCCGATTCAGAGACTCTCTATCAAGTTGCGCACCGTTCACGAGCTGATGCGAGAACATTTCAACGTCCTGCACTCTATCCGGCTGCCAATTTTTCCGGTGAATCGTGTCAATCAAGTTAGCTTGCCACACCTTTGTTTCGTCGATGAAGCCAAGCAGCTGGCTACTCATGTTGGCATCGCGAGTAGCCCTATTTCTCTCCGCCTCGTTCACTTGTGCTCTGTTCTTTGTAAGTCAGCTGCTCTGACTAGCATCAGTCGTCTCCGTACCTAATAGACGCCAAAAGTATAGTGTTGATAGTTTTCTGGTAGCGATCAAGCCTCGCTCCAAGATCTTCAATATCATCCGCGGCCAGCGCCGAATTCAGTGCCTGACGAAAGCTAGCCCATTTCCTGCCAGCCTTCCCAGAGAACCTGGTGTCGACCTTCAAGCCTTGAATCTTCTCAATCAACTGCCCGGCCACATATTTACAACCCTCACACAATTGCTTCAACGCCTTCTCTTCTTCCGAATACGTCTGGTTCCCTTTTGGGGGCGGTACCTTGAGGGCATCACTCAGACCTTGGATGTTCCGCGCAATGGCTTCGATTTCCAGGTTCTCTACTAGCGCACCATCCGCACTACGCGAGATCGAGTTGGTTGCTGAGACAAGCTCGCGCGCGAAGCTGATAAACTGGACCACATTTGAGGCCAGGCCAAGAGCCGTAAGGGCCTCCATGTCGACATTGAAATAAAGAGTGAAGCTGCGACGAAGGCCCTTGGCAAGGCTGGATCAGAGAAGGAAGAAAGCATGACTTAGCGCGCTAGGCGGTGCAAGGCTGATGGTGTTGGGGGCCAAAAATATGCGGGGATTCCTACGGAGATAGAGTGGGCGGGAGGGCGAGGCGGTTGTAAACCGGATGTGCGATAGACGAAATACCGAAGAAGCAAAGCCTACTCTTCGTCGTTTAGTATGCGGGCTGCAATGACAAAACCATTCTCGGACCATTACGAAAAAGAAGAAATGGTGAGCCTTGCGTCTAGTCATGGTATAGCGCACCCGGAGTTCTACTAGGGATTGACCAGTAGCAGCGTTAGCAACAACAACATGGTTTCTTCGGTATGTTCCGTAAGGGCGATGTGGAAATACAGACTATGATCAGACGAGGACAACCACAGGGCTAGATACATTGCATTCCCTGACTTGAAACGGGAGCTACGTTTGCCTCGTCACATTTGATTAGCCTTTGGATACAAAGCAGGGAGATTGGAGCATCGAAAACTACTCATCAATATCAAGGTTTGCGGATAGTCCTCATCACAATGGCACTGTCGCGTAAGGTGGCGTAGACCTTGAGTCTATGCTTCAAAGAATACGGAAAGCCAGCAGGTGCGCGGCGGCTGGATGGAAGACATTACAACAAGAGCAGGATGGCACTGACGATAGCTTGTGGTGACGGGGTATACAAAGGCAACCCTCAAGAGGATGAGTGAGCAGAGATATCACAAAGAGCCAGTGTCTTGCAGGCCAGCAACAACACCTCGTCTCACTCACGCCCGGCAACAACACTCAAGTCTTCTTCCTCAACGCCTAGCATTGCTAGGAGCGGCAATGAAAAAAAAAAAAAGATTGCGTTTCTGCATCGGCTCTGCCTCAGAGGAGACAGGTTCGTAGCCCTCGCCGCGTACAGGCTGCAGAATCCGACTTCGAGGGCCTCCTCCTCTTCTCAACCGGTCCGGGCCCCGTAGCCCTCGTCAATTGCCCAGCTTGCCAACCCGGCCCAGCGACACCATGCTGGCCAACCCCTTGTAATGACTGGAAGCGCTCTCCGTATCCCGCATCAACAAGGACAGAGGCCGACTAAGGGCGTCATGACTTGTCAGCGGGCACCTCTAAGGTCACCATTCGCCGATGGATCGCCGTTTGCAAGGAACTAAGGGCCATGACGAAGTCCCGGGGTAGCTGAACTGGGAGGCCACGTGCGAAGACGCTCTATCCTCCTGACCCCAGCAGTACTACCACGCTCTCCAGCACCCCAGGGTTGGGTACAGCTGTCGCTCTTTGAGGGTGTCGATGACCCCGGGCTTTGGACAAGTCCGCAGCCCGCCTGTGCCCTGGCCCAAACAGTATCCGTTTTGTCGAAAGCGGCGTCGTCGTCGAAATCGGCGTCGTCGGCCCGTCGGTCGGGGTTGTCGCTAGAGATTTGCGGACTCTGAAGGAAAAAAAGAAAGGGAGACTGGGAGGGGGCAAGGGGGGTTTATATAGTCTGGGGCAGGCAGACGCGCTAATTCGATTACGCGTGACGGAGTGCGGTCTGCAGTGAATGTGAATTGAAGTTTCTGCCTAGTCGAAGGTTCTCGACTTGTTGTTGTTGTTGTCCTGTGTGAAAGTGAACGTGAACGTGAAGCAGACGTGGAGTCCGTGCGTGATTCACCACGACAACCATCGCGTGAAAGGGAACACTGGCGGCCTCACCAACTTCATATGTCAGATGATAGAAAGATACAGATCAGTCGCTGTACTGATTCGAAGCCAATCAAGTTCATATAAGCCTCAAGAATAGCCACTGTCTTACTAATGCTCGTCATGGCAGTCAGGGGTACACTCTGAATAGGAGTAGATAGTATAACACCTCAGTCCCCTTCATAGACGACTCAGGCTCGCCTTCCATTCGTGACCATGTTCATGCTTCGCGACCAGAGGCCATTGCACATGTCAACCTGCGCCAAATTTTAATGCCGATGCTAAGTGAAGTGACTCTTGTAGCAACCTCAATTGCCTGTCCTTGATATTAGACCTTAAAGCGCTAACAACAATCCTATCCATCACCTTTTTGTCTCAGTCATGTAACACAGCTTGCCCGTGTGCAAGATGCTGGCTGCTTTACACTGACAATCCCACAAACAATATCTGTGTAGCTATGAGCTTCAGCGAGACAAACTTGTCCAGCGGACGGAATTGTCGCAACGATGTGGCACTGACGCTTCTATTGATCTGCTTCGATTCGAAAAAGTGTAAAAGAGCTCTAATGCGTGTCTAGGTTAGTCGAGTGGTGTTGGAAAGTGTTCAATGGATACCGGCATCACATGTGCCTAATAAAATTGACATATCCGTGAACAAGTCCCTAGACATCCCCGTACAGCTTCATCCAACTTGACAACAGAAGATTGAACAGAAGATGGTATGACACGACCAAATGATATCTTCGAGACAATGTATCAAACGCTATCACTGCCCATAGATAATTACAACTAACCCGCTTTTTTCCGTTCCAAAACGCCCAAGTCTCATATTCCACGTACATCACGCCCTTCATTCGCATTTAAAAGAAAGCACACCACCCAATATACATGGCCGCCAGATTCTTCGGATCACTCGCCGCCCTCACCAAAGCATCCACGTACCCCTCCACGCTCAACGGCACACTCTCTCCCCTCACAAACCCTGCCAATTTCCCTCTAACCATCTCAAGAACCTCCTGCGGCGTGTCCGGCACACCCACGATCCTCTTCCTCCTCTTGCCACCTAAAAAGTCTGCTGTAGGATCATGCACGAATGTTTCTAGGATGGTGATGAGCGTGTCTTCGTGCTGGCGGAGGAGGTTGTAGGTCAACTCGGCGGTTTTGCGGAAGGAGCCTTCGACTTCTGTAGGGCCCATGGCGTCCACCATGTTGTGTGTTAGGCGGAAGGGAACGAGCTCTGGTTTTTCGAAGGTGAGCCCTTTGTCGAAGAGGCAATTGAAGTCGACGTGGAAGGTGCCACCGTTGCCTTCTTCCAGTAAGACGTTTTCTCCGTGCCGGTCCCCCAAACCGAGGACATGGCCCACGATACTCATCACAGCGCATGAGCGTGTGTACCGAAGACGAGCCGCAAACCAAGCCTCAGGCTCGGGGAACGTTTCCACAAACCACTTGTGTAGGACAGGCTTGAACTTTGCGAGTATTTGCTGCATGAAGATGGGGACGGCATTTTGTGGGTCTTCGTGAGCTTTGTCGAGTAGTTTGCGGATCTGTCCGTAGTCGACACTGACATTTTCCTGCCTGTAGAGACCGATGATGATATCGCGCATGGGCTTGAGGCCTTCGACCCATTCGATTGTTCCGCATTCTTCGTTAAGTGGCGTTACGCCGTACGTCCTAATGTACAATCGGCGCTTACTTGACTCAATATCTCGCTGCAGTGCGCGATTGATCATAGCGTTGAATTCCATAAGACGTTGGTCTTTGCGCAAATCGTCCTTAGGTTTGCATAGGAGGCCATAAGAGCGCCCGTCCGAGCCACGAACGACAACCTTGCGAGGACGCTGGAGAGACGAAAGGACGAGCACATCATCCTGGAATTCAGTTATAGTGATAGCATCCTGAGGGAAAGGATTATGAGCACGAATCATCCTACTGTCATTGCCAGCAGGAAGACTAGGGATCATGGTAGCCTCGATAGGCACAACAAGAGCACAAGGTGCAAGCTTGAGAGGGAACCCTAAATGTCTCGATAGGCTGACGTGTGTGATTCGTGGTTCTATAGGAGCATCACAAGCGGACAGCAATGCATCTGTGAGTCGTTGGCCGTGTGTGATAAGAGCTTTCACATCTATTCCACCGACTCTACGCTTTGATTCCTTCACACTATTAGCATATTTCCGAGTCTCATCAGCCGAACGACTTACACGAAGCTTAGCCAATATGGTCATCCCGCGGGCACGTCGGTCATCTTGGGTAGAATGGACAACGGCCAGTAGACTCCAGAGGGCCTGTTGCGGGTATTGGCCTGCTACCTTGAGGATGATGAGCTGGAGAACCTCCCATACAGTCTTATTCAGGTGACTGATTCGAGTGATGATTTGAGGAAACGCCGTATACCACGGGTACGCAGGCATGCGCTCGCTAGCATATCGCTTTATGTACTTGTTAATATAATCCAAATGGTTGAGCTTGTGCTGGAAGAGATCTTTGTCCTTGGGAGTCCTTGGTTGTGTGTTCATGACCTCCATTCCCAGATCCAACCAAAGCGTGAGGATCTTAGGAATAGTCTGGTAGTAGTGCTTTGTGCCGTATACGGTCGAACGCGTGTAGTTTTCGATGACTAACTTCGTTAACTCTGCGGCAAGGAAATTGCTGGACTGCTTCGCTGGTGGTTGTGCTTTCTCCGTCTCGTACAGCTTGAGGTAATATCGCCCGAGATAGTAGTGTCCCTTGTCCCACTTCGGAAATGTCTTGATGCCCTCCGCATATTCGCTTACAAGAACAGAGCTTTGCGTCTGTCCAGCTCTGTCCAACCATTTGGCGAGCAGTAATTGAGCATGGGCTCTCACTTTATTGACACTTCCCGGACCTTCAGTCGTGTTTGTCGTGCTGACTGAGACTAGCACGTCCATTGGCTGCAGTTCTCTTCCTTGGAACGAATTGCTAGTGATGGCTCCACGCAGGTGCTGAATGGCTTTTCTGTGGTGGCCTTCTTTCCACAGCATTTTGGAGTACTCAATCTTGGATGCATCGTCGCCTAGCCGTGTCGCGTGCAGGATTGAGTTGAACGCTGCCGGCGTGAAGTCTCCCTTACGAGCTAGTGTTGCAGTCGTCAACCAGGCCGAAGCAATATCCAGGTGTGAGAAGCCAATTCTACAAGGTATTAGCGTGGAGATTGCTGAAATGACGACATGACCTACTGTGACAGCTGCATAGTAGCACGACGAACTCCCAAAAGATATTGCTTGTCTGAGGTATATGCGCCGAGAACATCCAGTCTTCGATCCAAGTTGTCGAGAATGATGTCGCGATTGCGATTTGTATAAGAGGACATGCCACTGATAGCCTCAAGCTCATAAAGGGTATGTAGTTTGACCAGATGATCGTGAGAGGCGTGCAGTGATGCAGTGGCCGTAGGAGACAGGCCTTTTGCTATCACTCCTCGTAAACCTTCAATGATGTCCTTGAACTCGTACTCTTTTCCGTGCCGCAGTGCCAGCAAAGCTTTCCCTATACCAATGTTGAAGTCTGGAGTTGATTGGCGCTCAGACAAGAATGCGAGGATCTTTTCGAGTTGTGCCCATTTGCCTGTTGACCAAGCAGCTTCAACTGCAAATGGAAGAGTGCTCGGCGCTACAGCATCAGCCGCATGGAATCCGTCGACATAATTGAGAATGGCATCTGAGACGCTTCATTAGCACCACCCTCTCAAAGAAAATTCATTTACTTACCGTATTGACCAGACTCCTTGAGACTAGTCAAGAGATCTACTTGAGTTTCGGGATCGTTTGGTCTCTCTGCCAGCGCGAGTTCATACCAGCTTTGTGCTGCCGTCCATCGTCCAGCTTTACGATGCTCCATGATCTGCTGCTCCGGGCTCAAAACCTGAAGATGAGCAGATATACCTTCAATGCTGTCGGGCTCGTCAATTTGTGCGTAAATGTTCTGTAGATGCTGTAGTAAATCATCTTTGGGGAAGTATCCCTTCGCTACTTTGGCCTTCTCTTCTTCTTCGCGGTAATACTGTTCCCAGTGGAACAATGCTCGAGCATAAGATCCACACTCGACGGCACGTCGTGAAATGACCTTTGCTGGAATTAGTTGCAGCAGCCGCTCTACGGCACTCATCTTGCGAAGGTCCTCGATTTCCTCATCTTCGGATATGCCCCGGCCAGTCTTTCCAGCCATAAGTCTAGTCTCCGAGACTGCTTTTCGCTTCTCTTGCAGCCAATGGACAAGGTAGTCAAGGATCTGGAAGACGTTCTAGATATTGTCAGTAGATGGAGTTCATATGAGCAGGCACAACTAACCTCACTACATTGCTTGATATTCGTCGCTTCAACGTGATCAGCGTCTTGTAAATCAGTCTCAAGCACCGTCAAAAGCTCGCGACTGATATTGCTCAAGTCTTTGTCTTCGCCATCAAGAATTACACTGAGCACCGTAAATGGGAGGATGAAGGAGGCAATGGAGAGGTCCTGGTATCGTAAGACCCTAGCTACGCTCCTGAAGATGAGCTTAGCGTTGTCCTCTTTCGCTTTGTATGCTAGATCATGAGTGAACGTCCGTAACCAAGTAGCATGACTGATCTCTAGGTTGAAGATCGGATACTGGACCGTTGGCACGGTGCCTTTCCCAAACAAGGCATACCGAGAATTTAAAAAGGGCGACAGCGTATTTTGAACCGATTCAGGCATTTCTCTCCAGCGTTTCATTGAAGGCGTAAGCTGTGACGACCGGGGTCTCTGCGTAGGCGCTACCACGTCGTTATCAAAGCGACAAAACTTGCAAAGTTCTTGCATTAGAAAGGCTAGGTAGCCTTGTGAGTTGGCGTTCGTAGTAGATAGGAAAACTTTGACAAGGATCTCCTCCAGCATGAATGCAGCGAAGTTGATGACTTCAGCGGCCACTTGGAAGTTGTTGAGTACCAAGATATGCTTCTTCTCCCGCACCGTCTCCACGCGGTACGGATCAAGGCCACCGATTATACCAAGACACTGCGCACAGAGCATAGGAATATCTGTTTCCTTGTCTGCACACCGAACGGTGACATCTAGAAGCGAGCGTGTAAGAGCAGTCAGAGCAAGTAGAGGCTTTTGACTGATTGCGGAATGATGTAGGAGGTCCTGGTTCTTCTCCAGGAAAGGAATGAGCTCCTTTAATGCTTGCCGTACGACGATGACGTTCTCATCCCTGCAGCGTTCGCCGAAGATATCAAAGAGTGTGACGGGGTCGATTTTGGCTTTCAGGCGAGCGATTTCGCCTTCCAGCTTCGACATCATTGGAATAGATTGTAAGGTGGGAATATAGCCGATCTGCTCCTGCAGCTCCGTATTGTGGTTTTGACGAAGGACATCGAGAGTCTTGACTGCTTTCAGGCGAACCTCATCCGAAAATGAAGACCAGTTTTGCACGATCAAAGCGAAGGTCTGAACGATGACAACCTTCAAATCTTTCTTCTCTAGAACGGCAAGTAGGGCAGCCCAGACGTCGAAGGCCAGGTCGCAAAGGTGGACATCAGCCATGGCAGACTGCAAACATGCCCGAAGCTACATTATAAGCTAATGTATTGAAGAAAGAAATGGAGGTCATACCTGAGGAAGAGCATAGCTAGAATCAGCCCCGGCCAAGGCAATCATTTCTCTAATGGCTCCCACGCATCTCATACGTTCCGAGAGTGGATGTGCTCCAGTAAGATTCTCGATCACGCCGGAGAAATATGCCATGACACCCAAGATGTGCTTGCGGAAAAAGAGCTCGACCAGGATGCTCGCCTTCTTCTTCGTTGTCGACTTGCGCTGGCCGTTCCTCACGTCATCAAGGCTAGCAATCCTACGGAAACCATCGTGGAACTACGCATGTCAGCTGGATTCTACTTCTTGAAGATAGTACTAACCGGCTTTTTGTCGTTTCCATCCCGATCTGAGGCCAACTTCAGCACTTCGCAGGCAGCGAACGCTGGCTCCATCTGGACCAAATTGTGAAGCTCATTTCCTTCGCGACGGAATCCTGGTGCTACAGCATCGAGATTATCTGCCGCTCTTTGCTCCACGTCCTGTCCAGGCTGACAAAGGAGCAACGCAATGATATTGGCAAGGTTATGACGCGGCTGAAGAATGCAATCCTCAATCGGCGTGTCTCGAACATTGGCAATCAGCTGCAAAAGATCTTTCCGTTTATTTAGAACGAGGATAGGAAGGATGTCCCCATGAATCGTGCGTATCAGCTCTTTCCTCGAGAGCCTGGTGAGCTCGCAAACATACTCCGCCTTTTGGGGTTTGCTATGAAGCTCATTCACAATGGAAAAACCGATCGTTCTCCAGTACGGACGTAGTAACTCCTGCACAGGCATGGTGAAGTGGTCAGCAAGAGATAAAAGCTATGCATGTCAGTCAGAATCAAATAGTAACACACGAAGTTGTATATATACCTCGTTGAAGGCAGACCTGGAGATGATAGTATATGGATGACCAAGATACTCAACAAGCTGACCTAGGATGATATGAAGTTCGACTTCGCCGCAAACGCTTCACAAGTATCAGCAGATTGAGGCGCAATTGACCTTCTTCAACTCACCGTGCAGCTTGGCCATATGCCATGATCAATGTCTCTTGTTGGGAAGCGACATTCCGCCTTGTGAGCTCAGCAAAGAACTGCATTGTGGCTCTTCGATTTTTATCGCGGACAGGCTTTGTGATGTCATCACGGAGAAAGGCCATTAGCGATCGACTGCGTGGTATTAGGGATATTCGTAGGATTGGACATCTTACTCACGATGCTGCGATTCTGAGCTCCCTCAAGGACCGAGTCATTGACTTGAGAAGCCACTCTCCCAGAGAGGACGAATCTAGGTCTAGATATTCCGTCTGTGAAATATGGTTAAAGACGCGTCCAATCGCAACTGCCATTAGGATCCGAGGTTCGGAGGAGCTTTGGAACCTTTCTTCCCGTGTTATAGTCATCATCGCAGCTATGACGTCCGCCCAAGCTTCATCAGTGACCACTTTATCCCAAAACAAATCCGGGACACGTTGCTGAGAATCTGTAGCATCACACAATCTGCAGGTAGAATCCTCCCACTGTTCCTGGTCTGCTGACAAGGAGTTAAGGCATCCAGTTTCCGCACAAGGAATCCTTGTAAAAGCAGATAGTATCTCGCATTGCTCCTTCTCGGACTGGCGTGTATCTTCAGGTAGACGTGCATATCTTGCCCTGCAATGGTCAAAATAGTTCTCACATAGCAGCAGAGCATACTCACTGTAACTTGACAGAGAGATCAGAAAGATCGAGCACGGGAGATTCGGTCAAGCTGCCAGTGAGAGCCTTCCTTAGCTGATCGCAAACTTTCGCCCGTGCATCCTCTTGGGTTTCTGGCAACGTTTTGCGTCGTTTGTTCGGTCTATCTTCGTCCACAAAGTTCAATTGCCGAAATGTTCTAAGCACGGAGAATGAATCATGATTCAAATCGTCGCTTGAGAAGCTCTGCGACTCCTCGGAGCAAAGAATATCCCGAAGTCTCGCTACTTCTGTTGGCCAGTCGCCTGGTGACGTCCAAAGGCATAATGCGAGCTGGGGAGGTCAGACGAGTAAGGGCCAGATTTCTAGATTCTTACCTGCAAATCTCGATGCAAAAATTCGAATTTTGCTGTATTGTTACAAAATCCAGCGACATCAGGTTCTACGGTATCCCTGATGAGAGATGGCAGGTTCCGCCGATTGTGACCTTCAGGGGGATCTTGTTTTGGACGGTCCTCGAGTAGACTCCGTAGGCGGGTCAACAAAGTCGCCAGCCAGATTTGATTTGACTCAACAAAGGGAGAATTCATACAAGACCGAACAAGGTCCAGGAGAGCATAGGTAATGGAGATCGCAGATTTAGGGCAAAGGAAATCATCGTCTCTTGACGGCGCTCTTGGCAGACATTGAGATTCTAAAAGTTGGAGATATTTAGCCACGATCTCGGTATATAGCGGGCTGTCCGCGTTAGCAGTATCCCAGCGGGTGAGATACCGCCATAGTGCAAACGAGCTGTCCAGTATCCACGGTCGCAGGTGGTCGAGCAACAGGGAGTCTCTTTGGCTCTGCGAGGCCAAGCTCGACTGGCCTAATGCATCAAGGAATTGAAAGCCGATGTAAATGGCGAGCACGGACGACGTAACGGTCCGTTGCAGACCTTGGGGCAAAGCAACAAAGTACTGGCTATCAGGCCAGAACTCGCCGATACTGCCAGAACTAGGTAGCAGTACACTGAAAGATATTGATTGGAGTTCGAGAACCTCCTCACCAGACTCCAGCGCGAGTATTACATCTTCAATCTTGGATTAGTGGCAATCGGCACAAAGGATGGATGGATCTTACTCTCCACGCATGACCTGTAAAGCTGTACGATCGGCCGACCGTGACGCAGATCGGTAGCCGAGCGAGAGAATATATCGATACACGTGACCAAAAAATGCTGAACGAAGCCGTGTAGCGTCAGGTGGTTCTCTTGCGTCAACAAGCCCAGCAGCTTTGGAAGCAGCCAGATGATGAACGGGGGCTGTGGAGTCCCTCCATCTTCTTCCGTATGTCTCGCAGCCAACAAAAGCTTAGGCCTCTGCTGAAAGATGAGCCTGAGTGCAGAAATGGAACAAATTGCCTGCTCCTCCAGATAGCTCTGAGCAAACGGATCTTCTTTGAAAAAGGGATCTATCCCTCCAAGGGTGATGGTTGATATGAACGCGTTGACGACATCATCTGGGTCCTCTAGTGTTGGATGTTGGAGAAATTGCTTCACTTCATCGATAATGGGACGTTTGATTGCTGCGCTGTTCTGGGCGTTTGCGTTCGCGGCATTCTGGACGATCTGGGCCGGGATAGTGGACGGCGGCACGAGCCCATGTGAATTCCCATTGGGAACAGGTTGCAGAGCTTGCCGCTGCGTGGAGCTCCCGCCTCTGCGGGCCATGATGGAAGGCTATCGAAGGGCCATTGCAGAAGAAGTGTGACGGAAGAAAGGGCTTTGATGGCGAGCAGAAGATTAGGCAGGTAGTCGTCAACCTTCAGCTAGGTGGGGCGCTTGCTGTGATTTAATAACGAATCGTTCCGGGTTCTTGAAAGCTGTCTCGTGTCTGAGCTTCGTCTGAAATTGTAGATGATTAAGTTAAAAAGGATCTCGATGGTGCTCCACGATATAAGTCGCGTCTAACAAAAACGCGACTTCCCGTGATCATTCAATTATCACAACGCTGACTAAGCATCTACATCTCCGCATCTAGAGCTTCATCACTCACACCACCAATTTCACCACGCAAACCCTGCCCCGCCCGCAGCAATCCTCTCCCTCAAACTTTCTGAAAAAGAGTTCACAATCTCAATCAACATGGGCGGCCCCTTTTCCTCCCGGTCCTTCGCCGCCACCCTCCCCAACTCCCTCGCAGCGCGCTACCGCAAAGCCCTCCAAAAGCACCCTTTCCTCCTCTTCGGCTTGCCATTCATCTCCACCATCGTCGCAGGCAGCTTCTTCCTCACGCCCGCCACCGCGCTACGCTACGAGCGGTACGACAGGAAGAACCAGCAGATTACCCAAGAGGATGCGATGGGGTTGGGGCAGAATAGGCGGAAGGTGAATATGAAGGATGAATATTATGTGAGTTTTCATTGTTTGAGTTGGACTGGCTTTGGCGTTTGGGGAGGATTTCAGGAGGAGAAGCGTGGGCTTGGGTAGAGAGTACGTGTGCTAATTCTTGGGCAGAGATTGCAGGCTAAGGATCTTGAGAACTGGGAACAGCGCCGGGTCAAGCGGTTGGACGGAGAGATTGACGGTGTGCTGGAATGAGGAGGACGATGTGTACAATTACAAAAGCATAGATACGGCGTTTGATGTGATCTGGGCATACCACGGCGCAATTGGACCAGGATCACTTTTTATCTTCTGAATCTCCCCTCAGCGAGATGTCAGAACGCATATTAGACAGACTGTTGTGATATACAATGGACACTACATTCAGATTGGACGCAGGCGGGGCTGTGAAAACAACACAAGGCTTGGTCAAGTCCATGAAGATATGCCAAAGGCTGCTATTAAATTAGGCAGCGTAGTCTACTACCATTACCTATCCCTATTCATAATTGTATCCCTCCAATGTCATACCAAATATCGTCTAACGTCATAATCGCGCCATCTCTTCCCAGTACCTGCAGAGATCTATCGCGGCCTAAATGGTATAAAAAGTATGCACTTGACTAGAACACTTTAGGCCGAATGATTTCAACGCCTCGGTGCAAATGCTCATAATGCAGCGAAAGTGGAGAAAGTGGTGAAAATGCCGCGGCCGGTGGCCAAGGCATGTCTCATCCCGGGTCCGGTTTCGGAGTGGGGATGCTCTACTGCTTGATCTCGTAGGTGCGGCGGAACATGCTGTCGATGTCCGTGAGGTAATAGGTGCCGGGGAAAAGAGTATCGGCGGAGCCTTCGGGCTTGTATTCCTTCTTGAGGTGAGCGCGCTCGCGGAGGTTGCACATCTGTAGATTTTGTCAATTCACGTGGTTCCCCTAACAAGGTTTCGGAGATCATCAACCACTTACATCATCGAAGACCTGTGGAGCCACAACGCGGCGGCTCTCTAGACGGGCGTGGATGTCAAGCTGCTTCTTCATGTTGCTAATGTCACCCCTGATCTTCAGAGAGAACATGGACGAAGCGAGACCGCTACCGTAGCTGATGATACCAATGCGCTTGCCATTGGATGCCGTGCTGTCAATGTTGGAAAGCAAGCTGCACAAGCTCCCGTAGACGCTGCCGCAGTACATGTTGCCGCACATGGTCGGCGCTAGAAGACTGGGCTGGACGCGGGACGCAAATCGCTTCTTGGACAGAGCCATAAAGGTCTTCTCGACCGCCTTGTCCGTGATAGAAGCGGCGTAGTCGAGATCTCGGAGCTCGGCAGGAACCTCTGCGAAGAGGGGATTTGAGGGATTGGCGAGGAAGTCATTGTACAATAGGCGCGCGTACGACTTGCACACGAGCTTACAGTTAGGGGCATGGAAGCACATGTAGTCAAAGCGGTCAAGAGGGGTCTCCTGGCCCTCGGAATGGCCATTGACTCCATTGGAGCCGTTCGCTGGAGCCTTTAGCTTCTCCTCGCGAGCATTGTATGCCTTGTAGCACTCGTCAACCGCTCCTGTGTAACATCGGTTGGAGTAGTGGCCATCCACCACGGGGTACTCGCTAGTGAGATCGGGCTTGTAGAAATCGTAAGTGTGGGTGATGTAGCTGCCGCGCAGACCAGGCTCCAGCACAACAGGAGCATCAGGACCGATAAGCATAGCCACACAGCCCACTCCGCCAGTAGGTCGTGCGTTGCCTTTTTTGTACAGCGCAATATCACCCGTCACAACGACCGCGTCACGGCCATCCCAGGCTGAGGATTCTATCCAGTTGACTGAGTTGAACAGAGCGTTGGTGCCACCATAGCACGCATTGACCGTGTCCACACCCTCCACGTTGAAGTTGCCTGATTTCTCGAACAATTGCATAAGCACGGACTTGACCGACTTGGACTTGTCGAGGAGCGTCTCGGTTCCGACTTCCAAGCGGCCAATGGAGTTGGGGTCAATACTGTACTTTTTGAAAAGCGAGGAGAGAGTGGTCAGGGCGAGCGAGTAAATGTCTGCATAGGGACTGTGTCAGATCCTTGCTCCATTTTGCGTGGTCGCCTCTCATCATGGCACGGGGAGCTCACCCTCTCGGTCGTCGCAGAAGGACATCTTGGTCTGACCGAGACCAATGGTGTATTTTCCGGTGGAGACGCCATCGAACTTCTCGAGCTCGGCCTGGTCGACGCACTGCACGATGTTAGATTTGTGGTGGAGGCGGGGCAGCAGGTGGCAGGAGAACTTGCCTGGCTCGGGAAGTAGAGCTCGAGAGCCTTGATACCAATGTTTGCGGGGCGGGCAGCCATGATTGCAAGTGTTCGGGCGGCGGGGTGAAGAAATGCGGGAGGAGTGTTGGCGAGGAGGGGGTGCTACACCGCTGGTTAAGTAGTGGAGTGCTGCAACAAAGGCAAATTGCGGTCTGAGTAGCGGCGATCTTTAAGTGGCAATTGGCGAGCGAGTTGGACGTTGTGGACTTGGGTAGACTTGGGAGACAAAAAGCGTTTTAACTGCTTCTGTGCGCGTGGTTCGCTCCTCAACAAGCGCCAACTCCCGTCTGGGAAGGCCGCCTTTTTTGGATGAGATGTTATCACAGCGCACCGGCCAGGTTCGGCGGTGGGGAGCGGGCTGACTGCGTGGTTGGACGGCGGGATGGCTGACCGTCGTTGCTATTGTTCTCACGGCTGCATGGCTTATTTGCTGCGTCGCTCTGTCCAAGGCGTGCTGCTTGTGCTGCTTGTGCTGCTTGGGCTTGCTCACTTCACTTCGCTCGGGCAACCAGCGTCATGCAAGAATTTTGCCCACCGCGATCGGAGCCGGCACGCCCACACGCCCGTTGCTCTGCCGCCACTTGGACGGCCAGGTGGCAGCCAACCACGGTGCGGCTTGGCACTGCGACCCGGTGGCTGCAACTTGGCCGCTCGTGGCTAGTGCCAGGAACCGAGGGGTGAATTCTTCGCGCTGCTGCTGCTGCTGCTGCCCGTGCACGCCGCCGCCCACCACGCACGCCTACTTGTACTGTATACATATGTACATGCATGGTACAAGTACACATCAGCTTAGAGAACCGTCGTCGCTCCACCCACATGCTTGCAGCTCAGTACATCCATACATACATACACACATGCCGTGGGCGCAGCAGAGCGATTCGCCGCGCTGCCTGCACGCCCGCTCGCGTGCCGCGTAACCCAGCCAGGGTCTCCATCCAGGCTACTAGCCACCTACACCCGTTAACACGCGGAGACGGTGGCACATCTTCATGCAGGTCAGCGGCCTGTCCACCTTCAATGGCAGTCAGAGACGGACCTACGTAATGCCCATAGCCACTGCTCTACAAGCACCTCTCCGACGACGTCATGTTGGTTGCGCTTCAACCTGGCCCAACGCCCTCTGCCGTCCAACCGTCATGAGACAAGAGTCGCACTGTGCAGCCAACCTGCGCCGTAGCCACGCTGACCTCGCTGCCCCTGTGTACCACGCGGGGCTATCTTGCCCATGCACATGTAGACGCAGGACACCAACGAATACGAGGTCACTGATAATGCAGCAAACGGGAAACTGAAGCCGACATGCAGCAACATCTTAGAATAGCGCTTCTCCATGGGCACAAAGGTGCTTTGAACACCATTCCGGACCGGAATTGCATGCCAGCTATTCACCTTGCTACAGAGCATGTCAGCTGTTCATGTGGGAGACAAGGTCCAGGACTTTTGACGTCTGTCGGCGAATGGTAGATAGAGAGAGGGGTCTACATGAGGGTGGACCAAATAGGAACTGTCGCCGCGCATCGACGATGCTGGCCTGGTTGTCATTTGTGGGCTTTTTGTAGAGTGCGAAGGAAATGACAGCAACTCTGTACGCCCTCAATGTAAAGTGTTCAACCGTTCGAGGCGGGAGGTCTTCCGTAAGCGACTGTGTACAGCAGCAATCTATCCGGGCTGGGGAATAAACAGAGGGCCCGGCGAGAGGGATGGCACGCCACGGCGCCATTGCGCTGCGTAGGAGCAGCGTGCTGGGACAGCCAGAGCGGGGACGGGCCAGTTTCACGTTTCGCTGGCCTGCATCGAGCAGAGAGGGTGGAGAGTGGGAGAGTCGCAGAGGGCGATGGCGGGACAGTAGAGAGATGAGTGGCCCAGGGCGGTCGAGGCCGTCCAGCAGTCCAGGCGCGCAGACGGCGGCCAGGGCAGCAGAGCGTGGGACGCACAGTTGGATGGCTGGATTGCTGGATTGCTGGATTGCTGGACGGCCTAGCAGACTGGCAGACGGGCCTGGGTTGAGTCGATATTAATCGAGGGCGAGAGGGCGATCTGCCGTGCCACTTGGCTAAATGCAAGGTCCCTCGGCCGCCCCATCACGAGCGGACTGCAGCCAACCTTCGCAGCGACGTCGACGGGCGCGATGCAACGGCGCTGCGAACTGCATCGGCCGCCAGGGCAGCGGCGGGCGCAATTGGCCGTGGCGGGCGCGGCCGACGGCCTTATTCGCGGCGGCGCTGAGGCTGTTGAGCGCACTGCCGGCGCTGAAACGGGGGAGGTATTGGAGGTGGCCGCCCCTGTCTAGCGCCCACTTTGGAAAGTGCCGTCGCGGGTCGCTGCTTCGAGACGGCCGGGCCCATGCCTCCCGTCTCAAGCCTGCCGCTCGCCCTGCCAGCCAAAGCCCTCACCACACACCACCAACACCACGACTCGCACAACCCTCCCCGACGCCCCTCCCTCCCATCGCCGCCGTCGCTGGCTGCGCATTGCCTCCATTGCCGCCGCCAGTCATCCGCACCCTCCTCCGCTGGCGACTGCTCCTCTCTCGGTGTGATCGAGCCCCCCGTCCGGGCTGATCAGGGACGCACCACGACGCCATGGATCGCCGCAACAGCAAGGACGCCTCGCCCGCGCGGCCGCCTGCAGACCGCGACGTCTTCGACGATGAGTTCGCGCTGGATCCGGACGAGGACGACTTCATGCCCTCCGTCTCGGACGGCTTCCGCCCGACGCCCACGCCTTCGTCTACGCGCGAACACGTCGACAACGCCCCCCAGAACCACGACCGACCGCCCCTCACAACCACCAAATCGAACGAGACAGACTTGCGCAGAGTAGCGACGCGAAACAGCATAGCAAAGGTTCCGTTCCCGCGGGAAGCCGGATCGCAAGACGGCCAGAATGCTACACACAGTCGAGGGCTCAGTTCGCAGGCGACGCCCTTGCAACATCGAGCCTCGGTCAGCTCGACGGGCTCCTTTGCGACCATGGCACAATCAGATGGCCCGCTTGGCACAGGACCTAGCCATCCATACGGCATGTACCCGCAAAACACAATCACGCGCAATTCGAGCATTGCAACCGCTTCCACCCAGCAACAACCCCAGCGATCTCTGTCTCTCCAACGGCCACAGCATCCCTATGGCATGTACCCACAGAACGTAGTCGAGGATGAACCGCCAATACCCCAGGTACAGACGGCCATCCCCGTTGGTTTTCCTGGCATCAACACAGGTTTTCACAGACAGCTGGGTCCGGACGGCGAAGAGCAGTACATCATTGGACCAGACGGGCACACTGAGCAGCTGCCGCCGTACTCTAGGTATCCAGAGGAAGGCCCAACAAAAGCCTCGATGGCTGCCGAAGCCAGTGCCACACCCGTCGAGTCGGGTGCCAATCCCATGGCTGCGTCGAATGACGCACTACTAGCCAATGCTGCACCCATAACGCCCTCCTCACCCATCTCGCCCCTCTCGCCCCTCACCCCCGCACCTGTCGCACCTGCTCTTCTTCCACAACAGCGACCAGAGACACAGACCGGAAACGTAGCAGCGCCACGGCCAGCTACCACGTCAGAGTCTGCCTCCCTACTCACCACTTCTACATCCACATCAGAGGAAGAGGCCTCAGAAAAGATTGAGTATGCCAAAAGCATCCGGGAGAAGGGAGGATGGCGCTCGAAGCGTCTTTGGGGAAAGGTCCCCCTCACTGTCGTTGTAGTGCTTCTTTTGCTACTTCTAATCTTCGCCGTCGTTCTCGGCGCCGCAATTGGCACCTTTGTCACCAAGAACAAGGAGAAAAACAAAGATAAAGACCATGATTCGAAGAATGACTCGTCAGTATTCTACCCATCTCGTATATGTCAGATGCTAACTATCTCAGGGCCTTCTTGATGGCGCCCAGTAACTCGCTTTTCGATGCCACACCAATCACTACACCCACCTCACTTCCTCCATTACCTACAGGACAATTCTCGCTTCCTCTGGGATATGCCCAGGAAAGCAGTCCTGGCTGCCTTACCCAGGGAAACCAGTACGCTGCATGGTCATGCAAGATGTCATTCGCACCTCTCATTCTAACCATCAACTCCACCTCTGATACCTCTCACAACGCTAGTATAAAAGCATTCGTTGCTCCTGACGGAAACATCCAGTACGGCCTTCAGCCACCTATTGTTGAGAATGTGGACCTACAGCTCGTTGCCGATCTTGACTACAAGGGCTTTGGACCGGCATGGCATTTCCAGACAAGATACACAAAAGTGGTATACCTCACCCCCGATGAGTTCGCGGCTGGCTCCTCGCTTCGCAAGCGGCAGGATGACAAGCCTT
This sequence comes from Periconia sp. TS-2, assembly GCA_030378425.1. Taxonomy (NCBI): domain Eukaryota; kingdom Fungi; phylum Ascomycota; class Dothideomycetes; order Pleosporales; family Periconiaceae; genus Periconia; species Periconia sp. TS-2. The sequence continues at coordinate 293,203 of JASNQO010000031.1, read as the reverse complement.
TCCGCCACCGCTTCCAAGTCCAACCGGGAGATAGTCCCTGGCAATGCACTTGGAACGATACCTTCATCGAAGGCTACGTCTACGTCCGGGATAATTCCACAGCAGCAACTCAGACTGGCTTTCCCATACCTTCTAACAATCCATTTGCATCCGTCGATCCGTTCGCATCTGGGCAAACAGGTGGTCCTACGTCGACCGGCAGTCCCGGAAGTTCAGGCGCAGCTGCTAGCCCGACTCCGACCAGCAAAGCCAAGCAACGACGAGACGACCCTCCTCCTCCTCCACCTTTTCCCCGACTTCCTCCCTACCCGCGTATCATCAAGATCGAAGAAAGACGACTCAAGGGATCGCCCCAACCATTGTGTAAGAAAATGCAATTGCTCGACAACGGCCAGTTGGCAGAAGCTTCAGGTGCAAACGGTGGTCCTGTCGTGGTGTACCTTCAAGAGCAGGATCCTACCATGGAAGAGTTTCGCGCCGGAGGACCGCCACCTCCTGACCCTTCAGCCTCTGCCAACGGGACCAAGAAGAGGGCGATAGACAGGCGGTCAGATCCATCAGATGCTTGCCACTGTCAGTGGATGTTCCAGTAAAAAAAGTTCTTGTACAAGGAGCGGAGCGGCGCAATTGCATTTTCTAGCATCACGGCATCATCTTGTTTCGACTACATTCAAAGCGCAATACCACGGGAATCATGGGCGGGCATCTATGATATGACAAAGTATGGCGTTTTGGGAGTTTCATATGTTTTTTTGGTCATTTTTTCGGCTTGCACTTTGGGTAACTCATCTACACGACACCTCTGATTGATCTTCTCGACAAATTTCATATGTCGTATTTTATCCGCGCGGCTTGCGCGCATTCTAAGCACACGCTTTTGAACTATGTTTGTAGTAATGTTTGTCTAGTTGCAGCGGGAGCTTTGGGAGCAAATCAGGTGTTGAACAGGAACATAGATAGCGGAGGAAAGGATCAGGATTCATGCAGCACTTTTTTGGGGTGCCGGAGGCGAGCAACATTGGGAGATGAGAAGTGGCCCAATCTTCTCTTCCTACCCGTCATGGCTGTCTTCTTAGGAATAAGAAATAACATCTAGTCTAAGATTTTACCTGCGGATGCTCTCTTGTCGTGAAAGAATAAGTCTTCTTCTGCTAGTGAAACATTGCCTCTTCTCACTTCGACCCCGATGGGCAAGAGATCAAAATTCCATCCACTCCACTACGGAGACAAAGGAGAGACTAGAGAGTAGAGATTCTCAATTCGTAACTATGAGACTTTCTTAATTCCGAACCCACGGTAGAATATTTTCTTCTTCTTCTTCTTCTTCTTCTTCTTCTTCTTCTTCTTCTTCTTCTTCTTCTTCTTCTCCCCTTTCCCGTCCTACATACATTTCAATGTATCCTTTCCCACACTTCATTTCCCCCCCGTCATCCTTAGGAAGCCGGGGGGCCGGGGGCCGGGAGAGGATCCAGCTAGTGAATCTAAATCGGTATGAGAAAAAAAAGTGTTTTTGCTTGCTTGCTTGCTTTTTGACGTCACTCGTGTCTCTTTTGTGTTTTTTTAAAAAAAAAAAAAACGAGCTCTAGGTTAAACAAAGGGCGTGCATGGGGCATGGTTCAACCAAGGAGAGTAGGGCAACGTCAAAAGGGAGGGAAGTCCTTTTTTTTTCCTCCTTTGGTTGCATTAGTCGCTGTTGTGTCTGCCGATTGAGTCGGACTGTGAGGGGGTTTTGTCTTGTCTTGTCTTGTCTAGTCTTAGACTTGTCATAGGGTTGTGTTGGGTTTTTTGTGGTTGACTGTCTGTCTGCCGGCAGTCAACAAGTATGCAAGGGATGGGGCATGTATGTTTCCGCGGAAGATGTGTAACCAACACTGCGTCCAACACTGCGTAACGACCCCACGGGAACGACTAGGCTGAAGCAAACATTCGAGTCAAGCCGTAGACTCGGGTCCAGATTAATTAAATTGGTGGGGATATTGCAAGAAATCGGAAAAAGTGCGAGGAACGGAGAGGGAATCATGCATAACCTGAAAAGAATCAATTGTTATAAACCGAACGATACATCTAACAATCCACAACTGTTGTATCTCATCTTAACCTAAGCTAGCCCAAAGAAAGCCAAGTAGCCTCCCGTGCCCCCAATCTTATCCCGTTATTTTTTTTCTACAGTATCTCGTCACCTCCGTGAGCTGAACCGATCACGCTGAAGTGGCACCCTCACCTTCAGCCAGCTTCTCCTTGGTCTCTTTCTTAATCTCTTCCTCAAGACTTCCTTGTCTCTCTAGGGACACGCCGCCCGGAATCTTGTCGTCGATTTCAGGATTCACCTCCTCGGCATCGACTGTGAGCGGCTCCGTCGTTCCGGCAGTCTCGCCCTTGACGGGTTCGTCTGCCGCAGGTAGTTCAGGTTCCGTGGCCTCGCTTGGCCCCGCATCCTTGATGACCGTCTTCTCTAGATTTGCCTCGCCAGGCTCCACATGCTCCTCCTTCTCCAACACCTCCTCAGCAGCAGCAACCTCCTCCTTCTCAGGAACCTTCAACGCATCGTGCAGTTTAGCAGATACCTTGGCGGCCGGAACATCCACGTCCCCATCATCCCCAATCTGCCAAAGCGTGCTAACAAGATCCACTTGCAGATTCGCCCTTGGCACAGCAACCTCTGCGGTCACGGTTGCCGCGGGCGCCGGTGAGCTTGTTGGCTTCCTCCTCTGCGGCCCCTTGGCCCTGCCTTTCCGAGCATCTTGGAGCGGCTTGGGCGGTTCGGCCTCCTTTTCTTCCTCGGGCTCCTTGACCTTTGGTGGGCCGAGACCCAATTTGCTGTTCAGGTCCTTGAGGAAGCCGGCTTGTAATGCGGCGATCTTGCCGCCAGCAGGGCGAGCCGGTACCGCGGGTTTAGCCTTGGGTTGAGGAGCGGCATCCGTGTCATCTTGTGATGATAATGTCGGAACCTTTTCTGAGGACTTGGTGAGAGGCTTGCCTGGTCGTGTAGGAATCTGAGGCTTGGGTCTATCAGGGATGATAGGTGCCTTCTTGTCGACAGGTGATATTTCCTTCGCCTTCTGTGGTCTTGTGGGAACAGAAGGTCGAGCAGGGATAGTCGGCTTATCCGTGGCGACAGGTGAATCCTCCACATACTCGCTAGTTTCTTCGGTCTGCGGTGCACTAACGGTGGTCTCAAGCTGGCCATGATCGGGAGCATCCTCCCAAATGTCTTGGCTGGGGAATCGTTGCTGCATGCCGGGGCGAGCAACCGCCGAAAGGTGCTCCTTCTCCAGATGCTTGTTAGCAAACCGCTTCGTTTTCTCTGGAAGAAAAGATTGCTGATCCTCTTTGGTGATGTCTTCCTTGCGAGCCTTCTCAGTTTCCGGCTTCTCAAATACATTGGCAGAGCCGACATCACCAGGCGTTTGGGGATCTTCGGGAGCTTGTGGAGTTTCCACGGTAGTTTCCAAATGGTAACTGCTAGGTGAGTCCTCCCACACGTCTTGACTCGGGAAGTGGTGGCGGGCAAGATGATCCGGGCGCTTGAGCTTGTCGAGGGGTGTCTTCTTCTTCGGCGCTTCCTCATCCTCTGGGAAAAGGGGTTCATACTCCTTTGTTGGCTCAAGAGGGGTACCATTCCGGTCAAACTGAGCTGGGCTGGTGATGGTTCGTTGCGAGTTCTCGTTCCTGCTAGAACTCCTGCTGTGACTCCTCCTTGTAACATAAGTAGGCTGACCATCCTCGTTAACAATGTAGTCGCCACTGCCGCGACGTTCTAGCTCGGGCGAGATAGCGGGCTGCCTCCACTCGGGCTCTCCGTGCTTTTGAATTTCATCCGACGCAAGGATTGGAGCGCCGTAGCCATGTTCCGTGACCCATCCGCCGGCCTCCTCGGTGTTGCCGCCGTGGGGACCGAGGTCTTCGGTTGGGGGGTCATAACCACCTCCATGAACCTTGCTAGGCCCTCGGGACGGGTGATCAATATGAATCACCTCTTCCTCGGCTTCGCTCTCTCGGGTTTTCTGCTTGGTGAGGGTCTCGGAAGGGAAGTTTGCCTGGCGGAGAGGAGACTCCACAGACATACTTTTGCCGCTGATGGAGCCAGGTCGACCCGACGAAGGTCGTGGAGAGGCCATCCTAGACGCGTACTCCTCGCTAGCTATGTATCCAATATGCTCGTCTGGGGTTCCAACAACATCATGAGAAGCACCTGCAACATAGATTAGTATCAGCCATAGATTGGCACTTCAGCCACCAATAGCGTACCCATTCCAATTCCTTGCGATCGAGCGGCTCGAACAAGCTTGTCGAGCTTTTCCGATTCCCAATTGTAGTCCTTCCTGTTCTCTTGAATGTGTGGGCCGTATTCGCCGGCCTTTTCACGCTTGAGGTCGTCGGGGTGCTTCGCGTACCACTGCTGCTCGAATTCGTCCTTCCCGATCTTGCCATGACCGTGTCGGCCGTAGCTACCCGGGGGACCGTGGAAGATCTCGCGGCCACTTTTGGTCCTAGTGTGGTGGCGGGGAGTAGGCACTCCCTCCTTGTTGAAAAAGCCTATGCCACCAGGCGCACCACTCTCATATGGTGTGGGAGTGGGGGCTTGCACGTCTCCAGCATGCGGGTACATGGGAACCTGAACGCCAATTTCGGGAATGCCATGGTTGTCTTCTTCCCGGTACATGGAGCTGGGACGAGTGTTTCCGCCATGCGAAGAGCCGGAGCGTCCCGAGTCGGCATAGCTGGACTTGTCCTCGGGCACCAGCTTCCCGAGCCCTGCAGCGGCAGCCTGAGAGGAGTCGGTGCGGGTCACGGTCTGGATTCTACTCTTCGCAGTGGAGCTCGGCAACGAGGCCTTGGGCGCGTGTAACGGCAGCTCACCGCTCACCTGCTTGGTCTGTTGCGGGGGCTCGCTCTGGCCTGTGAGCGTCCTGGAGAGATCCTCGAAGCTAGCATATTCCTGGCCCTCTTCACCGAGCGAGGGCAGGCTGACGCTGGGCGGGCGCGACGGCACCTCGACGCCCAGATGGCTACTCTCCTTGTGCTGGCCGTTGTGGAGGAAGGAGGGGTCATTGAGCGGCGAGCGGGCGAAGGTATCCCGATTGGGCGAGACAGAGCGCTCAATGCTGCGCTTCGGGCGCGGCGGGACTTTGGGCAAGTCGTTGAGAGGAGAAGACGTCGAGGCATTCTGAGCACGCGAAGGTCTCGGGGGTATCTGGGGCGGTGCGGCCATGGTGTCTGTGGTGGAGGTGCGGCTGGGTGAGGAGAAGGATAGATGGCTATCGTACACACGAGTGTCAGTGACGTGCTGCGACCATTCAACGCTTGAAACAAGACATGTGAGATAAGCCGCTAGAGCGAGGCATGGAATCTGCCCACGCCCTTTGGACTAGAGCATTTAACGGTTGCGAGCTGGGCTCGGCAAGCAAGATGCGAGCGCTCGACCAATAAGCATGGCGCCGATTGAGGGCAAAATGAAGCTGCAGCGGCAGACGCAGCCCAGCCAAGACTCACCTTGAAAGCGCAATTGGGCGCTGGATGTGCAGACAAAGGGAAAAGTGGGAAGAGGAGAAGCAAGACGAGCTCGCAGGATAGCCAAAGAAAGGCGCAAAGGGAGGGGGCGAGGTGAAGCGGAGCAGCTTGGTTAAGTATGGAGGCGCTTGGGTGGGACCCGCAGATGATGCAAAAGCTCGAATGGCGCGGGCCCTGGCGGTTTGCATGCCTTCGTCCACCCACGCCCCGAAAACCTGAAAGGACGGGTCTGCCGCCCACCCCGGCTGCGGTGCAGAAAACCGCTCATGCGAGTGCATTACTGGTATGGAATTGTCTCTAGGGGCCATGGAGACTGGCGCCAATACCGCGTCTCTGCATCATACTCGCCAGCCGCACCACGCCCACGCCCACGGCCGACGACGTGAGCTGCGCATGCGCGATGCCCAGGCGCTAGTCCGCATCGGGCACTGCACGAACGACGGCCATGGCAGCGCCCCCGTCTCGTCGCTCGACGCCGTGCCTGGCTCTCAGTTCACGTGTAACGATACAAGCAGACTCTTGCTGGCCATCAATCACCGCCCGAGGCCAGCATGGTCGCAAGCCCGAGCGACGTGCTGTGTGCAGCGTCACGGACGGGCGCAGAGTCTGCATGGCTGGAGTGCCCTTCTGCGCCACGCCATGGCTAGCGTTCCCCGCGCCTGATCACCTGGCAGGCAAGCTGTTCCTGGGCCGATGCAGCCATTCACCGTCGTGCCAATTCAACCAGCTGATGGCGAGTCCTGCACTTCCTGCTCTGCATCTCGCTTCGCCCGCGCATAGGGCGCTGCCTGCCAGTGGTCCGCACGCATGCTCTCTTCAGTCGCTGTGCCCGCTCTGACGTCCCAGTGCCTGTCGAGCCTTCATGTCTCCATTTGTCCGTGCTGGCAGACTGTCAATCTGCTACGTCCAAACACTTCTTCAAGGCCACCCGTGAGGACAGGGACGCATACTGCCTCGATCCAAGGTATGCTGGGATGGTGCCATGGGGCTCAATTCTCCGAATGCCCTGCTGGGGACATCCTTCCCGTCATAATGATATCACGTGCCATCCCATACGCAGGCCAAGGTGCCTCGCTCAACCAAGAGAGAATCACAAAACCTAAGCCAGGAACCAATGGTGGCTGAAGTGTGTAATTCATTCATCGCTACAGAAAATCAATCGAATCAATCGATTGCTGAGATCCCATGGCCCGGAGAACCCCACGGTCCCTTTCTTTTCGGATTCAATTCCCACATGTCAAAACGCCTAGCTGCTGGATGATGATACAAGAAACATGAATACCACAACCTCAAGAATGAGCTCCCGTTCTTAACCAGTCGAACAAAGATATCGACCAGAATGCTCTTCCGCACAACAATCCCCCATGGACCCGCTTGGGCATATACTACGTCCATCGGACTTCCGGGTCCCGCACACTCAACTCCACCCTCTTTCCCGCTGCTGCTCCAACGTCTTGTCGCACCTGCTCCCAACACCCTTATATGATCATCTGCGCAACGCCCTGCCCTCCCAGTGTCTTGCTGCCCTGGAATGCCTGGCCCTTGATTCCAGCCAGCGCATAGAAGACGGCGGCAATCAGCAGGAAAACAGCGGCAACAATCAAGCTAGTCGCCATGGGCCAGATGCTAATCCATTGAACCACGCTCATGACGAAGTAAATGGCAGCTCGCATGTAGTTTGTTTCGAATTTGCGGATAAAGCTGTCGAATTTGGAGGATGTCGGGCAGATGCGGAGGAGAAGCGGGATCTCGATAAATATGATGATGAAGGAGCATACTCTGTTTGATGTCAGCGGGAGCGCCGCAGCAGGTGGTCGAATGAGGCCACATACAAGCATACAATGCTAAAGGCGATGACAAAATTGGCGTGGAAGATGTTGGCTATTCCCAGTGCGAAGCATAGAACTATGCACAGCACTCCGGTCCTGTGTGCCCGTCAGTATGGTGCTCCCATTGTGAATCTGTGTCGCTGCGCCTCGAGGAGCAATGCGCCCTGGGTTGGACCTCCGGCGTCTCGCCATCCGGTCATTCCGCAGGACAGCAACACCGACAACACATCGTTTAAGTGAATCTCAAGGTAGAGATCATCGGAGACGGGTGCGCGACTAACCATTGACCGTAGATACCTGCGCAACAAGCCAGATCAGTAACAGTTCAACATGTCCATCAGCCAGGGTGCTTACTGAAATTTCTCGACTTGAACTCCTCAGCAAGCGTCATGTTTGCGACTATAGCTCTCCAAAGACTCTAGACGTCGGTATGCGCAGCGTCGATGCGGCGAAAAGGGGTCTCGCAGCTCTCAATAGCTTCGTTGGCGTCGTTACGCTCAGCCCTACGACAAACTAATCAGGCGACGGCTGGGCGTGGGCTCCTGCTCTCTTTCAATATAGTGCGGGTGCGGCAGCGTACGCGTAAGACGAGGGTGGCGCTGCGCTGCGATGGGAATCGTGTTGCGGATGCTATGTCTGCTGCCTGGGCTGTTCGGCGGTGATGTGTGGGAAGTCTTGGGGTCGGAGGTGTCGGTTTCCAGAAGTTCCACGTAACGAAGAGTAGGCCCCTGCGAGCAATAGGGTAGCTGACTAGGGCCGCGCTCTTGCTCTTGCCGAAAGAGACCGGGCCCGCCTGCCAAACCTAAACCCAACACACCAAGAGCAGCTTACGTTTGCGACTGTTTATTTTTGTCTCGGCGCCTGCCTTGCACTTCTCCCCACGGCATAACTCGCAACAAGGCATTGCTTTCGGCACAAGTGAGCCAGCCGCCACCCACACAGCTGAGCCTTGCACTTCTTCGTCCACACGTCGCCTTCGCGTCGATCCGCTACGAGGATGAACAGCCCTGCCAAGCCGCACCTGCAGATCACGACCCCAGCACCATGAACGCGGAGGAGAGACTGTATCATGAGCGCTTCATGCGCGAAGCCATAAACATGGTAAACTGCCCTCGCCGCCCGCCGTCGTCGGCCTTCTCCTCCGCTCCTTGGCTGACACAGAGGGACAGGCCGAACTCGCGCTCAAAAGCGACGAGACGCCTGTTGGCTGTGTCTTTGTCAAGGACGGCAAAGTCATTGGACGTGGGATGAACGAGACCAATCGCACGCTCAATGGGACGAGGCATGCCGAGTTTGTTGCCTTGGCCGGCATTCTGTCGACGAGTCCCATTGCCACCCTGAAAGAGACGGATCTCTATGTCACGGTCGAGCCCTGCGTCATGTGCGCTTCCATGCTGCGGCAGTATGGCATTCGAGCCGTCTACTTTGGGTGCTGGAACGAGCGTTTTGGCGGCACCGGGGGCGTGCTGAACATCCATTCTGAGTAAGTACTCTATGTATATATATTTTCAGCTGCACCAGGAAATTGACAGCTATAGTCCGAGCGTCGACAAGCCATATCCAGTCCACGGTGGTATCTTCCGGGAGGAGGCTATCATGTTGCTGCGCAAGTTCTATGTCCAGGAGAATGAGAAGGCGCCTGAGCCCAAGCAGAAGAAGACGCGGGAGCTCAAGACGGAGATACTCCCCACGGACGTTCATGCTCCCAAGTCAACTCCAACCCCGCCGAACCCTGCCTGAGCAGTTCACCTTTTTGGGACACATGGATACCCATGGACACTAGGCGTCTTGTTCCCAGATCATAGCACAGTTTCTAGAAATGAATATGTGTATGTACTTTACAAAAGTATACTTGGATGCTCCTGAACAGGATTCGTTCTCCATGATCTGTCGTATGCTACCCTTGCTCTTGGCCGGTCCTAGTTGGCAGCAATTACCACGTGTATGAGTAGCTTCAGACTGCGCTTATCCACCGCTTAAGCTCTTCCCTCGTTCCGCTCGCGCCATCACCATCGAAGTTACGCTTGACACCCTACTCCCCCTTTCAACAAACCCACTGCCCAGGACCCCTCATCCTCTCTTCCCCAGCTTCCCTCAGCCACAAGGCCAATCATCCGCCGGCCCCTCTCCAAGCCAAACTCGGAACCTCACCATCCACAAGTTCCCAGGGCAATGCAAATCCACGCATTCATACCCCCCAACCCGTACCCGTCCTGTCCCGATCCCTCGACCATGATTATTCGTTCCATTGCTTAGTAGTGGGGGCGTGAGGAATTTGCACAAGGGCGTCCTTTGACCTCTTCTCTGTAGTCCGCGAGAAGCTTTCCAAGTCCGCCGTAGGGGTACCTCTCAGGGCAAACCTCGCTCAGCCTGTCATCGTCGATATCGTGTTCCGATCAACCTTCTGCCAGACCCACCGAGAAACGGTGCCAGGCCCAGACAAATGTATTTCTGGACGTGTATCCAAACAGGGGGCTCTCTCCCAATCTAGCGATTTTGGTTGAACTTGCTCAGGACAAAAGCGGAACATATTGATGGCTTCCGGAGGAGGAGGAGGAGGAGGGAGGTAGCAGCTAGCATACAAGTTGTTGCGGAACATTGTACTCCCCTCTCATGCTCAAGCGTGGGCTGGAACGCCGAAAGGAAAGGAGAAGATTGACACCTATCCAAGTGCTGTACGGTGATGGCAATCCGATGCCAGGTCAGCGTATTGGTCTCGACGAGGGCGAGGGGTGAGGGCATTTGAAAGAAATACGCACACGCAGAAGATTTCGCTCATTCTGGATCTTTGAGCGTGGTGACGCCGCGCAAGTCAACATATTGCCCCACTATCTCTTGTCCGAAAAGATTTCCTCGGCATCTATTGATTCACTTGAGATTATCCCAACATTCTCTTTCGTGCATACACTTTGATTTTTGTGCGAGCATGCTTGATCTTTTTTTTTTGATTGTGGCGTCTTGTCCCCCTCACCCCCCCCCCCCCCCCCCCCCCTTCCTCTACCCAACTTGTCCATGGGGTTGGTGGTACGCCAGTGCCGAGTCGTCTTCCACATTGTGGTGTTCACCGTCGTCGAACTGGGACTTTAGTCTTGGTGAGATTGCCGCCTGTGCAATCTCCATGGTGTAATTCGCCAAAGGTAGAATTGCAGGCGCTCACTATCCGACATCATATCAGGCGATTAAAAGCGTTTATTCGGAGGTACAACGAACGCATGCCAGACTCTAAACGGCTATATTTGCCAAGCTCGATTCCATCTCAGCTCGATGGTGACGTTCCTCGAGTATATCATTACTACATCTGCTTTGGCTGGATCAAAACTTGAAAAGAGGATAAAAGCGACGAATAAGCGTTTCAAATGTGAAAAGTAACTACTACAAGACATGGGATGTCTTATGAAGAGAGTTATATTAGTGGGGCATGGAGGCGTGGCACGGTCTGTGATGCGTGTGCTGTGGCGTGCATGGCCGCCGTACAACTTCAGGACTACTGGATGGCAAGCTGCATGTTTCACTATCCCCTATCATTCTAAGAACTCGGTATTGGCACACCGAGTATCTTGTACTATCTGTAGCGAGATGGAAATATAAGGGAAATGTAAGGGAAGATACGGGGAGAATCATAGCGACCCGGGACAAGATTGTAACACAAGGAGAGGCGATATTCATAGTCGTCTCTTACTAGACGAACGTATGGAAAGCATACCTCACGCCTCCTCTTGGAATCTGTTCAAAGCCTCATCGTTCCAATTCAGGAATTTCCCACTCAAGTCCTTCTCTGCAGAGACGGCCAATTGCGCAATGACGTGCCCCGGCTGCTCTGGTCTGAGGAGACCTCCATCACTCTTCAGTCCGGCGAACTTGGCTGCATCTTTTTCGCTCATCGCCTTGTTGTGGACTTCGCGAATCTCTCGCTGCATTTCCGTGTCCACGACGCCGGGCCGGACGGAAATGGTGGTGACTTCGGGTTCTTCGACCGAGAGGGTGAGGGCAAGGTGATTGAGCATCGCTTTTCCGGCACCGTAGCAACCCCAGCCTTGATAAGCGCTTATCGCTGCGCCAGAGGATGTTATGATGATGCGGCCCCGTGAGGTGCGTAGTGAGGGAAGAGCTGCTTGAATCTATTGAGGCGTACTGTCGTCAGTGACCCACGTGATCTCTCCGGGAAGGTAATGCTGACCAGGGCGATTGGACTCAAGACATTGAGGTTCAAAGCGTTCGACCATTCTTCCGGCGTAGCGTCTGCGACTTTCTTGACAGGATCCAGAGACCCGTGATTGATAACAAGGGCGTCCAGACGACCCCAGCGGTCGATGGCTCGTTCAACGGCTTTGCGAGTGAGGCTAAAGTCAGAGAGATCGCCTGCAAGCACTTCAACACGATCGGATCCGTATTGGTAGTGCAGCTGATCGAGAGCAGCGTGCGTTCGCGATATCAGCACGAGTTTGTGATCCCGTGAAAGGAGGTAGTGGGCTATTGCTTGTCCGATGCCTAGAACAATGTCAACCAGATAGCCCAATGACTGTAATATCTCGCCCAACAGACGTTGTGAACCAAGCCTGATGGTACGCATATTGCCCCGCATCAGTCCAAGGCGTGATCATCGGGTGGAAGAAACGTACTTGGACATAGCGCTTATGCCGCAGAAAAGATAATATATCGAGGGGAGACGTTCTTACCTCTTGAAGCACCAGTCAGTATGATCACCATTTCTTGTGGTCCTGCCATCACGGGAAGCAATTGGAGTAGTAGGAGGCAACGAGTCCATGGAGATGAGGTATCGTGCTCTTTTTAGGCTAACTACATTTGTCTCATTAGTCATCGAGACGACTTTCTAGCACTTGAGAATTGAGGAATATAGGTTGTAATATGATCACACAGTTTCACATTGCTCTCCTTTTCATCTGCCTAAATTTGCACTTCGGTGGAACTCATGTGATGTAGGTTATACAAGAATATCGTGGAATGCGGAATCGTTCATTTGTAGGTTGTTACGACCTTCTGTGCACAATCTAAATCTCTTTGCGCCTAATACTACTATGCTGGACATTAAGGAAAAGCGCTTGCGTGCACACATGATCAATCATGTGATCAGAACTCTCTTAAAACCATACGCCCGAACTCCTGTGTATCTCAAAGAGTCTCCAACTCTCATGACGGCTTAGTTTCTCAGGGCTCGGAGCCTCTCAGTCAGACCGTCTTCTTCTTGTTCGACGGCATTTATCTTTGTCTTTGCAGGAGTTGCCTCTTGGAGATCTGCGGACAGTTCGACACCAGCCTTATCCGCGGCTTGGGCCATCAAGCGATCTATGTCCTCTTGCGGGGCGGAGGTCGCGGTCGCTGAGTCTGTAATGTTCTGGTAGAGGTCGGTCGCTGAATCTATGTTTTCGAAGTATTTCTCGAAGTCAACCATGACAGTGGCAATCTGTAGTTTAGTGTCAAGTCAGAAATGCCGCTCTGGGCGTACCCTCCGCAAAAGGTCTCGGGAGGTGTTGGAACGCACCCTCTCGGGAGACATTGACTTTGTAGCAACGTCCAAACTCCGGTTGACTTTTGCCATGTTCATTGTGACATTTTGCATGGTTCTGGCGGTGTTGACACGACTTGCGACAGCATCGACGCGCGAAGCAAGCTGTAGAAGGTTTAATTTCTCGTTCTGCTTCCGGACGGTGTTCTGAGCGTGTATGCGCGCTATATCGTTATTGCCTTGCTTTATCGCCTGATAGACTTGTAGTCAGCGCGAGATCCCCCGAAAGCGAATGGGAATCCTGGCATACCTTCTCCAGCTTGGCCTTCTCCGTCTGCTCATCTTTTCCAGCCCTGGCCGCCTGCTTGTTCAGCTGCTTCGTCGTCAACTAGTTGTATGTGAGCATGTTGAGCCGAGGATGCGGGGTCGGGACGTCTACCCTGAGGTTGATGAGCACCATATCGAGATTCTTCATTCCAGACATGGTCACGGTGACTTTTCAAGGGAGAGGATCGTAGAGATATATTTGTAGTTGAGGGTGTTTGGCGTAATGCAAAGATGGGCGCCGACAGGCAGACAGGACAAGCGCGGCAGATCCCCGGGCGTCGAGGGAATCGTGGGGTCTGGCGCGAATCAACGTCATTGGGCAGGAAACTAGGCCACCTTGGCATCAACTGCCTTGCACGTGCTAAAGCTTTCTTGACGACCTACCTGGGCTCTGTTCACGTTCTATCAAGGAATGATGATAGCAATATGTAGTCATTGCATGTGCCATGGGTATCGTAGTTTCATTGACGCATGCAACATGCCCACACATGTCCTTATTGTTGGCACACCAGCCATTCGTCGCCCCGCGGATGCGAATTTGCATCCTTTTCGGAGCCTAGATTGAAATCCATAGAATGATGCTCAAAGCTGCCCTCCTTGATCTAGGGGTGTAGTAATCCAGTACTTCGAGTACATAACGCCTTCTTTAATATAGCCATATTTGACGCCTCAAACTCCCCCATATGATCCTCCCAACGCTTTGACTTTGAAAGAGAAGTTATCACTGCGGGTCCGCGTTGAACTTGTTGGTTGCAGAACGGAATAGCTCCTCTTGTGCTCGGATGAGCTCCTCTTCTGTCATTCCACTCTGCTCGATCTTGGTCTGTTTCTTCTCACGGTTCTGGGGCGCGTCAGCAGGATCTTGCATGAGATGGCAGGGAATGTGTGCATACCTGTTGCTGCTTCTTGTAGTCCTGGGCTACCTCGAGAATGGCTGGAACGTAGTCGCCAAAGTCGAGCTCTTCCAGCGCCTGCTTGACATGCTCACAGGCTATTGTCTTCTTCGCGTCTTTCTCGGCGATCTCGTTGGCCTCGGATGATATCAGAGTAATAAACTCAACACAGCACTCGATGAGGAGGTCGCGCGAGTCTTTCGCAAAGGTCATGCCCGGTTCGGAGTGCAGGATCTCGGAGACGATCTTCTGCACGGTTGCTGGAGCCTTATTAGCAGCAGACACGGAGACAGCATGTGCATCGCATACCCTTGGGCAGCGACAGATCGTCGTTGCCTCCAAACTCGCGATCAGACATGGTGATTGGATGTGGGGTATGGGCAGTCTATGAGCGCATCCTTCGCTACATGAAGCTCCCCGTTAAACAAAGCGGCGGGCGCAAAATCGATGTTCCGAAGGGTGACTAAGCAGGCGGCGACAGGGAGCGTTGGGCTGGATCGGCGCGTAGCGAGAAAGCTTGGAGTTGTCCCAATGCGGATCCGACCATTGTCATCCGACCGCGACGCCGTGAATGATTGCGGCCATGTTGCTCATGCCGGCCTCGTCCTGTGCATTCTCCTTGATAAGGAGCTGGGAGGGGACGCACGGATTGGCCTCCCATGGACCCCGTACGACGGTTGTGTGGCAGCTGGGTGACCGAGCAACCACAGGCCACCGCACGGGTGCTGATCACATGTGGGCAATCAGGCGGCTTCTGGTGAAATGCATCAGGCACTGGCACTGGCACGTCAGGGTCAAGGCACAAGGGAGTCCGAGTCAGGCAATGCCGGCGGGGCGCATGTGCCTAGCCAGCCATCTGTGGGTGCTTTGCCCGCGCAATTGCGTGCAGCGGCGGCTCGCAGCGGCCGAGTCTCCCTTTGCCGCCCTGGCCCCAGGGCTTCAGGGCAGAAAGGGAGGTTGGTGAGTCTAGGAGGAGATGCAGGGTGGCACTGGATACGATTGCCGGGCACGATCTGAAGGCTTAGGTCAGATGGGGGGGATTGGGCTGCCTCATCTGCGACTCAACACCATGGGGTGACATGAGCGTCAGCGGACGGGCGGGCTTGGCGCACCCGGATGGAGCAGCGCTGGGAAACAGGAATGCGGGAACCGTGGGCCTGGCGGGCACAGACGCGCCAGATGACGCGGGAGGCGGTGGCAGCCCGGAGGAAGACACGCGGGCTGCCGCAGTGTGTTTCATCGGATGGACAGGACAGGACAGGACAGGACAGGACAGGATGGCACCCACTGGCAGACTGGCCGGCAGCGAAGAGGCGCCGCTGGGTCGACTGGCCTGCCTGGACATCTGGACACCTGGACACCTGGACACCTGGAGAGCCTGGCTGGCTAGATGGCACATAAAGATCGCTGCACTTTCCGGATCGGCACGGCCGTCGGAGAGAACAGGAGCGTGGAGGCGACGGCGAGAGCGACAAGAGCCAGAGCCCGCGACAGCTGCAGCGACCGTGACGGCGACTGCGACGGCGATTGACTGACGGATTGATTCATTGCTTGCTTGTATCCTCAGGTCCTCGATACTTTGTCCTTCTTGCACCGCGGGCTCTCCGCCCGCTCCCATTGCCTGCACCACCATCCGCCGGCCTGCCAGTCCCGCGTACCAAGTACCCGCCCGCTACCCTTTCCCTCTCCCCCCCACCAGTACCAGTCCACCAGTCCACCCGTCCACCCAGTCCCGCCCGTCTTCACCGCCGGCGGTGACTGCGCGCTCCGGCCTGAGGGGCTCAGGCATCGACCCGCGGCGCGCCAGCAGGGCCGATAGAGCAGAGTTTTCGCAGCTCTCAGCGCCGGCCTGCTTTTGGTCTAACGCCGGCAGCGCAGCCAGACAGGCCGGCTTGAATTATTATGACGCGTGAAGGCCGTGAGCCAGCGCCGTTCTACGCCTTTTCGTTCCCTCCGCCCCCAGCTCCCAGCTCCAGCTCCAGTGCCCGCCCCAGCTCCAGCTTCACCGCAAGCTCTCGCCGCCCTCGTCACGCTGAAGCTGAGAGTGCGAGCGTCACTCATGCTCGCCCGCTCCGCCCTGCCCTTGTGACGCGGCGCTCAGAGATCTCGCCGACCCTGCCTAGCCGCCCCCGCCGCTCCGTCGCCTCCAAGTCGTCGAGTGCCGTTCCGACTCTCTCCACGGCCTCAATACACTCGATACATCGCGCCCTCCCCACCTACTGGCTGCCATCCACCATGACGGCTGCCGGCGCCGCCAGCACCGGCTCCACTGCCGCAGACTTGCTGCGCCAGGCCATGATGCAGAGGTAAGCCTCCCCCCTCTCCCCTCCCCCCAGTGAGAAGCCTCACCGTTCTGCCGCGGTGAGGCGGTCGCACTCCCAAACCAGCGAGACGTGCGGCGAGCCATCCACCCATCGCTTAAGACGTCCACTGTCGGGCGAAGCTTGACGTTACACACCATTTTCCAGGAATAATACCTCGCGCTGCCGCACTTACATTGCGCTCACCCGCTGCTCGCGCGTTGCTCACCCCACCGCCTCTCCTCCACTTGCTCACCATGGCCTACTCGAGCGCCCTTCTAACGCCCAGCAGAGCAAACAACAACGACGACGAACATGACCAGATAGGCTCCAACAGCTCTACGCCACCCGGCGCATCTACGCCACGCCCCGACCCCACCGACAAGCGACTGCCGGGTATTCTTCACAGTTACTTTGGCCAGGTTCGTGATTCTCTGATCCCCCGTCGAAAGTCGTCTGCGGTGAATTCTGCCCCCGCTCCTGCCTCCCCTGCCCAAGACCGTTCGCAAGAGTCGTCGTCGTCGTCGTCATCGTCTTCGAAAGAGAAGGACTCTGATTCTGGTCGCCTGCGATCCAACACACTGCCCAGCCCTACACCCAGTGCATCTTCTACTTCCCGACATCCCTCAACCTCGCAGTTGACTGGAGAAGCGGAGAAGCTAACGCAAGGCGACTTTGCGCCGCCGCGAAACCAGGCCACTCCTCCTCAGACCCCGCGCACTCGTTCGCAAGAGGGCAAGCCACCGTCTGGCTTGTCGCTCACGTCTCACGCGAAGACGACGAAAGAGCCCAAGAGCGGCCCGACGGTGGGCACGCCGAAACCCAAGGGCAAGCTCGCCGTCTCCATCTCAGAAGGCCGTGGACTGCGTGCGAGCGTAGACCCGTATGTAGTGTGTCAATTTCAATGGGCTGAATACATATCAGATGGACCGCGAAATGAGGAGGCCAAGAAGGAGAGACGTAACCCCGGTGGACTCGCCATCAAGCGTACCGACAGTGATTCAGGCAGGCCCATGGCAATCCCGATGCGGAGTCGCCAGAGCAGCAACAACGGCATGAGCTCAGACCCGCGCGAGAATGGCACGTTCAAGGAAGTGACCGATCCCAAGTGGGAGCACGAAGCCATCTTGTACGTACATGCCCATATTGTTTCAGTCTAGACTCACTGACTTGGTTTAGCGATGTTGTCGGTGACCACTCAGAAATCGACATATCCGTCTACGATCGGAGCAATGGCGAGGCCTTCCTGGGCCACGTTCGGTTTTGTCCTAACCTTGTCGAGTACGAACATCCTTACGATGGCTGGTTTACCTTGGAACCCCGCGATGGCGAAGAAGATTACGTGACTGGCGAAATCCACCTCCGGATCAACTTCCACAAGATCGATAAGAAGCACTATGGACCCGAAGACTTTGAGATTCTGAAGCTGATTGGAAAGGGCACGTTTGGTCAGGTCTTCCAGGTCCGGAAGAGGGACACTCGCCGTATATATGCTATGAAAGTCCTCTCCAAGAAGGTCATTGTGCAGAAAAAGGAGGTTGCCCATACGCTAGGCGAGCGCAACATTCTCGTGCGGACGGCAATGGCAGAATCGCCATTCATCGTCGGCCTGAAGTTCTCTTTCCAAACACCCTCAGACCTCTATCTGGTCACGGACTATATGTCTGGTGGTGAGCTTTTCTGGCATCTACAGCGCGAAGGTCGCTTCCAGGAAGTTCGCGCCAAATTTTACATTGCAGAGCTCATTCTCGCCCTACAGCACCTCCACGAACACAACATTGTCTATCGCGATCTGAAACCGGAGAACATCCTGCTGGACGCCAAGGGTCACATTGCTCTTTGTGACTTTGGCTTGTCCAAGGCGAATCTGACTGAAAACGCTACGACGAACACATTCTGTGGTACCACGGAATACCTGGCACCCGAGGTTCTTCTAGACGAGCATGGTTATACCAAAATGGTCGACTTCTGGTCCCTCGGAGTTCTAGTCTTCGAAATGTGTTGCGGTTGGAGTCCATTCTACGCCGAAGATACCCAGCAAATGTATAAGAACATCGCCTTTGGAAAGGTCAGGTTTCCACGAGATGCCCTTAGCACCGAAGGTCGCAACTTTGTGAAAGGCCTCCTCAATCGGAATCCGAAGCATCGACTTGGTGCTACTCGAGATGCCGAGGAGTTAAAGGCACATCCCTTCTTTGCGGACATCGACTGGGACGCCTTGGCCAAGAAGAACGTCGTACCGCCGTTCAAACCGAAGCTCAAGTCGGAATTAGATGTTTCCAACTTCGATCCCGAGTTCACGAATGCTTTGAATGGAAATGGCTCGCTGAACGCGCGTGCTGCCGCTCTGGCATCGGGCGTCAATCCTGCCTCTACCCCGCTATCACCGACGATGCAAGCCAACTTCGCTGGATTCACATTTGTCGACGAGAGCACCATGGAACACCAATTCGGTAACAGGCACCGAGAGCACGACCTAGAGAGGATGGACGAGGACGACAAAGAAGACCCGGAATGGGACAAGCCCGCTGGGCGCGGAGACCGCATGAGCGGTGTTATTCCCTCCCACGATCACGACATATTCTCTCACGGTAATTTCGACGTGTAAAGAACATGATTCTTCGCATCTGCCGGTCTCTTTCATTAATCTCGGTCGCCTTTGCTTCTGTGCTTCCCAGATATCTCGCCAAAAGTGATTTCAGCTCCTTGTTATGAGACTCACGAGTTATTCGGCTCATGGTGGTACGGCGGTCGCATTCATTGAGTCTTTTTTTTTCCTGGATACCCTGGCCTTTTAGCCTGCGGGAGGCACCAAATTGTCCTCGAGCCTCTCCGCCAATCTCTACGCCGAGCGAGGTTTTCACGGCTTTGTTTTTGCAAGGGTCGTCGTATTTATCTGCGACCATCCGTGGGCCAAATCACAGCCTCTAATCGCTCAAAAAAAACACTTATTGTCAACGGCAGCTGTGGAGTTTACACGCAAGGTCAACCATCCCAATAATATGAATTCATTGTTCAGAATGGGTACGCAGCACTTGGATTGTTTCATGCCAGCACACACCAGGAGTTCATGGTCGGTTTTTCGTAATTGCATTGCGCGGGTCAATCTCTGGAGCATTGGGGCCTTTTGTTCTTTATGGGTACTAGGTCGGCCCGGATCTTGCTAGCTTCATGTTTCTCATTTCGCTCTGCTGCACGCGTGCGTTCCGAGCATGGTTTATTTTACCTACCCGCATCGCCACAGTCTCGTATGATGGTTGGGTGAGGCTGGTTGGCACTGTACATATCGATGAATCAGTTACGTGATTCTCACAGATGACTGCTGAGTCCTAATGCATGTAATACGTGTCTGGAAGCAAGACTTCCTCCAACTCAATTCCTTTACCATACCAATCTGAGCGACGCCCGTTGACGTCAAATTACGAGTTTTCTAATGCTTGTCCCCTGTGCATCCGACTTCGGTCTCGGAGAGACGTTATATGGCTAGCTTTGTTCGAGCTAGCTTGGGCTCGAGGATGCGTGGGCGATTCGACCTCGGCAAAGATCCTCGAGCTCCGCTCCAAGCTTCAGAGCTTCGGTCCTTGATTGCCGCCCCGCGCCAGCGTTTACTAAACTCTCGAATTGAATATTTCATCCCTAATCTTGCCGTGTAATTGAGTTTGTCTTGCTAGCCGTCCATCTTTGGAATTTGGACACATTCGTTTGCGAACATGGGCGAACAAGGACCTGGCGTGGGATTCGAGTTCCCGACGATTGAGGTGTCGTGGTTGAAGAGGGATTTGTTGCTTTTTGCAGCGAGCATTGGGGCTACGTTTCCGGATGAGCTGCATTTTCTCTATGTGAGTTGTCCACTTTGATCCGCAGCGATTGTTTACAACTAGTATTCTCTCCCAGAGCTTCACATGGCTAACGTCACCATAGGAGCTCCACCCTCAATTCGCTGCCTTCCCTACCTACCCCATCATCCTTCCCTTCAAACATACCGATCAGGAAGTCATCGACTTCTACACGCGCTCGAATAGCACGCCCATCGCTGGTGTGCCCAAGTTCGACACCAAGCATGTGCTCGATGGTGAGCGCAAGCTCGAGTTCTTCAAGCCACTTCCCGTTTCTTCCGAAGGAAGGAAGTTTGAGGTGAGGAGTAAAGTTCTAGGTGTCTATGACAAGGGAAAGCCGGGTACAGTCGTGGAGACGGAGCAAAGGCTCGTGGATAGCGAGACAGGCGAGACGTATACAAGGGCAGTTGGAAGTGGATTCTACGTTGGGCAAGGTGGATGGGGTGGACCAAAGGGTGAGCTTGCAAAGAATGGTGGATCAGATGTATGGAAAATGTGCTGAAGAGGATATAGGTCCCAAGACGGTGAACTACCCTCCCCCGGCCAACAAGGCACCCGATGCGACGCGCACAACGCAAACCACCCTCGAAACCGCACTCCTCTACCGCCTCAATGGCGACTACAACCCTCTTCATGCCACGCCCGAACCCGGTGTCAAGATGGGCTTTGGTGGACCCATCATTCACGGTCTCTTCTCCTGGAACGTGTCTGCCCATGCGATACTCCAGGCTTTCGGCAACAGCAAACCGGAGAACTTGAAGTCGTTCCAGGCGCGATTCGCATCACCTGTTATCCCAGGTGTGAAGCTTATTACGGAAATGTGGAAGACGGGAGAGAAGGACAATGATGGTTTTGAGGAGATTAGGTTCATTGTGAGGGTTGAGGGAGGCAAGACCGTGTTGACGAACGGAAGAGCCTTTGTGAAGAGCGAGGGCGAGATCAAGGCTAAGCTGTAGTCGCGGCAAAATCGTAGTATCTAAGCAGCATTCCACCAAACCTATGAGAATGTATATTCCATGCTTCGCTAAACGTTTAAGGCACGTCGTGCACTCCGTATCTGATCTGATAAGATAGATGTACACCACGTGCAGCCGTGTGCTAGCCCCACCCGGTGCAAGCTAAAATTAACGTTGCTTGCAGGGGTTCCACAGCTCTATGAAACACATGGCTCCTCAATTGCAAGGCCGGAAGGCACGGCAATACTTGCTACGAATTCCAAGAAATGGGGGCGCGTGCCTGAGCACCCGTCTCGACTCTCCAGGTTTCGACTAAGCACCTCTTGAAACAATGCACGATGCTTGCTCCCCGCCGAGTCCCCCCAAAAAGCGCTCGTTGCAAGCGGCCTTTTGCAGGTGCTGCACACCCCTTACCTCCAGTCTTCCTTGACAGCATGTCCACGATACCTTCTTCCAAATACTGCGGCGCATAAGGACAATGCTTTTCTTGTGGATCGTGCGAATGGCTGGGATGCTGTGGGTGCATATCCTTTGGTGGACGGCGGGTGTCTCTGCGTACAAACAGCTGGCCGATAGCTTCCTCCAAGCAATTCCCTCGCCGGGACACGACATGGATCCGAAGAATGGCTCTCTTCTCGCTCCGCTGCTCATACCACGCGTACCCGGTACACCAGGGCAGACGGCCGCTCAGCGCCATCTAGTCGATTACTTCCGCACCGAGCTTCCCGCCTGGAAGATATCGTGGCAGAATACGACAGCCACAACGCCTGTGTCGGGGCATGTACAGATTCCCTTTGCGAACCTTGTAGTTAGGAGAGAGCCGCCGTGGGTGAAGCCAGGGCAGACGAATTTCCTTACGCTCGTTGCCCACTATGACAGCAAGTATGCGCCGAAGGGGTTCATTGGAGCTACAGACAGTGCGGCGCCATGTGCTATGCTCATGTATGTTGCCAAAGTGGTGGACAAGTACGTGAGCCAGATGTATCAAGAAATGGCCGATCTAGGGGAAGGAGGATCGGTGGAAATGGACATGGGAATCCAGATATTGTTTCTCGACGGGGAAGAAGCTTTTGTGAAATGGTCGGATGACGATTCTTTATACGGCTCACGGTACGTACTACACCCCTCAATCAGCATCTTGACATTGGGGCATTTGTGGAAGAACATCCTCGCTGACCGTTCCATCAGAGCTCTAGCAAAACAATGGGGCGCACAACACAACCCCGCAGAGGGCGAAAAGTTCTACAAGTACAAGACGCCCCTCTCTCAAATCTCCCTCTTCATGCTCCTCGACCTCCTCGGCTCGCCCTCCCCCAGCGTCCCTTCGTACTTCCCCACCACGCACTGGGCCTACAAGTCCCTCTCCACGATCGAATCGCGCATGCGCGCCCTCAACCTCCTCGAGTCCTCGCCTGCATCCCCTTTCCTCCCCGACGTCAACATGACGGAAGCCAGGGGCGCCATTTCAGACGACCATTTGCCGTTTATTGCCAGGGGCGTCGAGACGCTGCATGTCATTCCCCAGCCGTTTCCCGACGTGTGGCATACCATGGAGGACAACGGGGATAATCTGGACATGGACGTTGTCAGGGACTGGGCCAGGATCACGGCAGCTTTTGCGTTGGAGTGGTTGGATATGATGGAGGTTTGGGCTGGGGATGAAACGATTTCACGGGGGACGATAAAAAGGCCTGGATGAATTGAATTGGCATCTTTCACCAACGGATTGATATTACGCGCAGTGGCTTGGGGAGGGGGGAGGGCAATAACCTGGGCAACTTGCCATGTTTGCGTGCCGATTCGAGGCTTACAAGGTAGCGCGGCGTGTTGCGGTGCGAGATACAGACGCGGTGCAAGGCAACGCATGCCTCGAGGGGGAGCTCACGAGAAGAGGACCTAGATGGTACCACGATGAACGGAGCAAGAGATTGCGTAAGTCGCAGATAGTCGGACATTGAACCACATGTACATCAGCCCTGGAAACCATTGCTGGGCTCAGCTATGTACATACTACGCTCTCTCCGATCCTCTAGAGCCGTGCAAGTCGGCGGATGTAGGTGTGAGCTACCTACCTCTAGTAATCAACTACTTTACTGAAATATGGTAACAATATTTGCCTACCGAAGAGCCGTGAGGACCAGCATACTTGTTGTCTCGCTCCTAGCGGTGCAGGGTGTTTAGTGGCAGGATAGGGTGATATGATATTACTCACCAAGCTTATAGGACTCTTGGAGGCAGGCCGAGTGTATTTACCCATGTGTGTTCGGCAATGCTGGCGCTAGAAGAAGAACATATCAGCTATGAAGCGTGGTACACGATACATGGTCGGCGCTAGGTATACCGTAAGTGGCATACGAGGTAGGGCTCAAGTGCCTAAAGCGTGTTGGGTCTTGAGCTTTTTTATGAGGATGGGCTTTTGCAGCTTCCCATGGATTTCAACATTGCAGTCTATGTATTCCATGTTCCAAAGGCTACGATATGAGGTCGGATAGACAAACTATATCGTCGATTGGGCAAGCTGTGATTGTGAGTCTTCCTGACATCTACTTGGTCACTGCCAAAAGCAACGACACCATCCCAAAGGCCAAGAAATGCGCCGCCGGCTCATTAGACTCACCGAAGAGTCCATCGATCGCAAAAGGATCATCCAGCGCGCGACCACATCGCAAGCATACAAACGCAAACATAACGTGATCCCAGGATCCAAAAATACACCTTACCCTGCATCCGGGTCTCCAACCCCCACCACACACATCAACAACCTCGGGAATGCCAATCCACGTCTAATTAGCATCCCACACACCGGTGTACGCCCATGTCACTCCAAGACAAACGCTAAGGAAGGCACAAACTGCCATGAGTTGTGAAGACGGCCTACAGGTCCAATTGGCGCTCGAGACAGCAGCCACGTCCTAACCCAAACGAGCAAAGATGGTAAGTTATCGTCGCCGAGCAGCGGTCGCCTCGCATTGCGAATACGAGAAAGACGGGCGGGTGAACCAT
Organism: Periconia sp. TS-2; assembly: GCA_030378425.1. Classification (NCBI taxonomy): domain Eukaryota; kingdom Fungi; phylum Ascomycota; class Dothideomycetes; order Pleosporales; family Periconiaceae; genus Periconia; species Periconia sp. TS-2. The sequence goes on along the minus strand of JASNQO010000031.1, from coordinate 269,084 downwards.
GTGCAGCTGAGAGACATGGTATGTAAACGAGCGCACCGCACCGCGTTGCGGTGGGCGCGAGACTGCGGCACTTTTTCTACCTCGTGCAACTGTTGCTGCCCGTTGCGCGGGCTATCTTTGGTGCAGCTACGCGATCATGGTGGCTTTCAGCCTCACAACGGCTTTATGGGCGCTGGCCCTCTCCTCCAGCCTCGTCTCGGCGAATGATGGCGACATCGAAGACGTCCAAGATGTCCTGTGGGAAGAAGCACAGCGCAACGCGACTCTACTGGCCGAACTGGAGCCGCTCTTTGGCTACGAAGACGCGCGCGGAGAGGGCCCAGATAAAATCAACCCGAACCCACTGGCACTTAGGAATCTCTTCAAGCGCGCGGGGTGTACGTTTACTCGAAGTGGGTCACCTAGGACGTGTCTTATCACTGGGGATATCTGCTGTACGGATCCAAATGCTGTGCAGGATGGGTGGTGTTGTCCAAATACGGATGCATGTGGACCGGGAACAGGGACGACAGGGAAGTGCACTTATAAAGTGTAAGTACTTGGATTCTTCTTGTGGTGGTTGCCTTGTTTCGTGCTTTGCATGTGCTATATCTAAAGAGATTGAAGAGATTGAGGTCTGCAATGTGCTAATTGTACTCTAGATCATGGACTACATCGACCATGTGGTTCACAGACTATACCACCGACTACTCGACAGTCTATAGGACCTTCACATTCAACGAGGGGACGACATCGACGTACACGAGCTGGACGACTGTGACCGCAGACATAGACACGGCAACGGAATGGGTCACAATAACGAGCACGTCTTTGCAAGCAGGGAAAAGAGCAGAGCCAACGAAACCCACACTCACGCCATGTCACTCTTCCTCCTTGCCACCCCCTACCCCATCCATGGCGACTGCTACTTCCAACCTGCAGAAGAAGCCCAAGCAGCAGCACCAGGAAGTCCTGAAGCCAAAAATCACCGAAGCACCCAAGTATCTACAGATCAGAGGCCTCCTCATCCCTCGCCAGACCTTGCGAACGGACACTTCATCGCGTTTTGTTTACCGCACGACGTATTTCACTACCACACGACGCACAACCATCTACCGCTCCTCTACCGATGGCAGTACTCACTACGTCACGAGCTTCGGTACCCGCACCGCAGCTCTTAATGCCAAAACAACGGTTACCAGCACTACATATCTCTACTTGCAACCCGGAGAGACTGCACCTGCTTCTGGGGAGGATGATACGAACTTCGGCGGCGGAGGCAGCAGCCACAGGAAGAAAGGACTCGGCAAAGGTGCACGAGCAGGCATCGGTGTAGGCGTCGCCCTAGCGGTCGCTCTCTTGGCTGCAATTGTAGGCTTCTTCGTACGAAGGCACAAGGCGAACAAGAATGCCGCTGCTGCCGCAGGTCCCGCCATGAGCCAAACGCAACCGTACGGCTCTCCAGGTCAAAACCCTACGGGCCCTCCAGGAACAATGGGTGCAGCAGCCGTGCCCATGACACCAGGTAGCCAAGTCAGCGACCCACGCTACTCTCAAATGACACAATCCCCTCCAGTCCAATATGGCGCTCCCATACCAATGGGTTCGCCACCTCCTCATGGTCAATATCCTCCGTCGCCACAAGGACAATATCCACAGATGCAGCAAGGCATGAGCAGTCCGCCTCCACAGCAGTATCCAGGACAACCGCAGTATCAGTATCCCCGACCCCCGAGTCCCGTACTGAACAATGGCTCTGGGGGAGCCAGTCCCGTGGCCATGGGTGGACAGCCTGGTATGCAAGGAGGCTACGCGGCGCCGAGCGAGATGCCCACTGTGTACAGTCCGCATCCGCAGAGGCCAGCGTAGGGGAGAAGGTGGAGCTAGATAAAGAAGGGCATTATTATATATGGCTTGTCTAAAGGGGGGGGATTTTCCATGGGAAAAACCTTTATGATTTTTTATCGATGAGCTACATAATATTCAAGGAGGAAATTGGATTAATAATAACAAGGATAACGCATGTATGTGGACATGGTGATACCCTCCGAGACATATAGGTCTCAGCTGTGCAACTAGAATTTCTGCATTGTTGTTCATTTTGAAAAAAAAAAAACCCCCCCCTTTTTGCGTGCAACTTTGATTGTTATGTGATTCTGTGAAAGAATCCAGCAGTCCTGCCCCCTGTAAACTTTTCTTTTGCCATCCCCAATCAAGAATGAAAGATAATGCGACACCTCTGATATGATGAATCATAGTAGTAGTACTGCAGAGCTTGTCCAACTTCAACAAACTGATCCGCTTTACACCCCCGCAAACAAAAGCGTGAAAGATTTCAGCGACAAAGTTCGCCAACTTGATCTTCGTAAGATCTGTATTTTAGAAATGCTCGAACCTATGCTACATACGACCACTATGGCCCAATACCGTTCTCACTTTTGCCAACCCAGTAAATTATATCAAGATCGACGGTGACTCAACAAGTGACAAAGCAAAAGCACATAACGGTACGCTAAGGCAGATTGGAACAATACGATAGCAGCATTCCCAATCGTGCTTTTATTCAGATCGCCTCTTGTCCCTGCAAGCCTTTCAATAAGCTCCTACAACGCCTCCCTCCCTTGCCAACGTTTCAAATACCCTCGGCGGCAACTTGTACCTGATCAAGCCCGCAAACACCATCAGATCCTTGGCCTTCTGTAGTAGTTGATCCGCAAGCGCCCTCCTTGTCGGGTCCTCATAGGCTCCAGACAACAGTACCTCACGGTGGCGAGAGCAACAGCCGATACACCATAACAGCACGTTGCCAATGTTACGAGCGACCTCGGGCGGGTATGATGAAAAGTTGTTTGCGTGTGCACGTATGTCAGAGAGATTGCCTGATGAGGAGAGGGGCAGAATGCGGAGGTTCTCGATTTGCTGTTGGAAGGAGTCAGTATGAAAAGTAGTTGAACACGAAGGGTCAAACTTACACCGAGGGCTTCCATGTAGGATCGAGCTTCAATGACTTTCTTCGCCGTGTTGAGTGAGAACAATATGCCCAATGTGTCGCGGTTAGGTCCCGTCACTTTCCTCCACCATAGACTATTGTTATCGTACAGGGCTATAACCTTGTGTGCGAGCTCCACGGGATCGTCCGTTCCAAGCATGCTTAGACTTGATGAGGTAAGATCAGGCATCTGCTGCTGTTCTGCAAGTGTCATGCGAGGCTTGAGGGGCTCTAAACGAAGAGGCTCTTGACCGAGTTCCACAGACAGAGCCTCAGAAAGAGCACGGTTGAGAATCGAGACAACACTATCATATTCTCCAGCAAGATGATTCAGCAGGACGGCATCATTGGTACGTCCATTATCGTCCGCCATCTTGGCCGCCTCGCGGGTAACAGCGTTTACGAGCGCAGTCTCGCCATTTAGATTGATCAGTTGTATTCTGTCCTGGATGAGACCTGGAGTTGTCTGTCCGTTCGACTTGACGTCTCCTAGAAGGGTCGAGAACTCGCGTGTCTCTAGAACAAGTTCGCGAAGAGCCTCGTGACATAGATCTGCCTGTTGCTTTCCGGCTTCGCCGGGTAGATCTGCATTCAGGCATATTAAGATGAGATATTCAGCTGCAGCATCAGCGCGAGCAGCACGGAAGTCGCCAGTATAGTAGCCAACCACCCTACCAAAGTTGAGCTGCGCCTGCTGTTTCGTGGTGTAGGTCAGGATTTCCATGCCGGCCGTAATATAGTTCGATACTCGGAGTAGACCGTAGTAGTCCAGGGCAATCGCAAAATGGACGGCAGTGACATAATTGTGTTGGTAGAGGAAATTGACTGCCTGCTCGAACATGCCAGCGAGGGTAGCCAGGTAGAAATATACGCCGTATCCGCCGGCGGCTTCAGCGTCGTCGTTCATGAAGTGTCGCTGACCAATATCTGTAGTCGTCGTTCGAATCTCTTCTAAACCGAAGATCTCGCCTGCGTTCTCCTCCGCACGATTCCCTTCGCGCGCTAAATTAAATTGCAGCCAAATCCAGTCGTCCATACTTTCTTTGATTTGATCGAGATTCCTCCTGCTCATCTCGCAACGTCCAATGATCTTGTAGCAAGCCATGCGATATGGATCATTCGATGGCGCTATCCGCGCACGCTGAGCGTGCACATGGTTGATCTTCTGCTGCAGCTCAGGGCTGAGACGGCGGTCGGGGTCGTTAGCGTAATATGTCACAGCGGCTTGGAAGTTTCTGTCGTTGTTTTGGAAGAAGTTCCTCTTCTCCCGGACGTACTCGGACGCTTCTTGGGTAAGGCCAGTTCGGAGGAGGTAGAAGACAATCACCCAAGGGAATTCATCGCTGTCGGAGCCAATTTTCTGCAGATGCTCAATCTCAGTCCCAAGCTCTTTCTGCGCGATCTTTGCCCTAACGAACCCTCGAATCTTGTTAATTTTCGAAGGCTGACCACCAGGTCTTGCATCTTGAGCATTCTTCTCAAGAACTTCCTGGACATGGTCCATGAATTTATTCTCCAAGAACTTCCGCGAGCCATCGAGGATGCGCTTGCGAATCTTGACGCTCTTCACCGAGTTCGTCTGCTCATCAAGATATTCCTGATAGAATGAACGCTCTTTGGGGTTGTTATAACCAGGATGGTCGGAAGATTCCTCCCTTTCGCCAGTAATCGAGGCGAGTGCCGCATAGGCATTGACGAAGTGTTCTGAATTCTCGCCATGCGCGGCCTTTTCCACCTGGGCAAACTCATGCAGGATCGGGAAGTGGTGCTCTCGCAGCCTTGTTTCATTAAGCTTCTTGACAGTCTCCATGAACCTCTCCTGTTTGTCGCGTGTGTGACGATCACTGGGTCCAGTTTGTCCGGCCATAATGGATTTGTCCGGAGAATCACCATTGAGTGTCTTCTGGTACGGCGACATGACTGAGCCAATGACGGGCGGGCCAGCCGAGGCGGCAAACGAGGCGCCATTGACTGATGCTCCCTTAGCAGCCATAGATCGACCTTTGCGGGTGGAACGTCCAAACGCCCCACGAGCCGCGGTGCTTCCGAAAGTGCTCTGCGAAGCTGCCATTTCTTCGCTCTGTCTCCCTAGACCAAAGTGCTCGTAGATTTTCTGGCGCTGCTTGTCCCATTCAATCTGAACATTGTCCTCCAAGAAAGCATCGAAGTCGCGCTTAGACTGCTCAAGTCCCTCGTGAATAAGAGCCAAGGTAGACTGTGAGTGGAGATTGGAAATGTAGCTGTCTACATCGGTATCTAAGGTATTGGCCGCCGGACCGGTCGCACTAAGACCAGCTTGCGTAGAGAAGTGGTTGAGATCACGTAGGGTGCTGCCCATCTTCACCCCAGACGCAGAGAGCAAATAGTGCCTGGAAACAATCAGTCAGTCAAGCTCACACTAAACGTCGAAACAACTTACGCAGCGCGATCTTGAGCCTGATCGGCTGAAGGACCACCAGATCCCAGGTTGCGCACCTTTCGCGCAATATCACCCAACCCGAGCTGCAACGCTGGCAGCTCGTCGAAATTACTAAGCCCATTCTCGCCCGCGTTGCGTTTGCGACCGCGCTCGAGCAAGTGATCGAAGTGGGCGGATCGGCCTGTGCCTGCGTTCGACTGGGACAAAGGGCCGCCAGATTGCTGCGGCTGCTGCTGCTGCTGCTGTTGGGTCGAGGCGGCACCAAAAAGACTGGACTGCCCTAAACCAGCGCCAGATGTTTGTGGATTCGCGAGGGGATTCGTTGTCGTCGATTGCTGGGGCTGCTGACCGGCAGGTTTCGAGAAAAGGCCTCCAAGGCCACTGGACTGCGGCTGCGGCTGCGAAGGCGCGCCTCCGAGGGTGAGCGCAGGAGTGGACGAGGATGCGGTGGCTGTTGTCTTTGCGCCTCCGAGACTACCAAACAACCCGCCTCCCAAAGTACCTGTCGCGGCGGGCTGCGATGTACCAGAGGGAGCATTAGTAGAGGCGCCAAACAGACTGGGTGTTGTGCCAGACGGGGTCGTGGTATTGGCACCAAACAGCGGTTTGGGTGTAGTGGTTCCCAAGGCTGGGGCACCGCTGGATGCGGGCTGATTGCTGCCCAGGTTGGCAAAAAGCGACATGGTGGTGTCGAGCTGGCTGGCGGCGCTGTTGGTTGATTGCCCTCCTCAGCCAGAAAACATAAACCATCGCGTCCTGAAGCTTTTGCACGGGCCACATACAGCCGCCACGGAGCTTACCCGCGCGCCTGTTAGTCAGGTACACTGATGGAGCAATCCATGTGAACGACAATTGTTTAGACAAGTGAATCAGCTTTGCTTGCAGTGCGTGAGGCTATACGACTAGTGACGATGGGTCTAAACAATCAATCGCATAGATGATCTACGCGGATGATTGCTACTATCATTGTCCAGCAAACCTAGACGGGGGAAAGACAGAAGATATAGTCTCCACAGGACCAAGCTCCTCTAAATACATTTTATTCTCAAAACAAGTCTGGCTCATTTCTGAGGCAAAATGGCTAATGGCAAGTCGTTCACATTTCCTAATCCTACCATCGACCCAAACGCCCCACCCATACCGCAATTCTTACATCTTCATGAGCCATTCCGAGGGAGGCCAGCAGAATATATTGAGGGCTTCGGCTGGATTCAGGGCGGCTGGCCGCGCACTGTCAAGAAAAAGCATTACCATTTTATCTGGCCTAAAGATGGAAAAAACGGAACCAAGTGGGGTCGAGTCAAGGACATCCTCAAAAATCAAGGTCCTGACATTCATATGACCATAAGTGCCGACAAGATGGACTACATGTACAATCGTCAGAGGAAGTCGGTGTGGTCTCGTCATCAGAATCTTGACGCCGCCGTTCCAGATGTTGAAATCCACCCAGAACCGCAGGACTGGACCAGAGCGTACGACTTCCGAACGCGGAAGTACCGTCATCGATATCCATTTATGTGGACGGATTCCCACTGGCAGCATCAACCAAACAGCACACACCGATATCCAAAGGCAATCCGAAACATTTCGGGCGAGTGGTTCCAGAATTGGTGGAACGTGCCCCCACAACTGCGACCTCAAGTTTTTGGCCATCATTTCGCATGATGTCTCTCGCGATACAGTCAGGCTAGGAGATATTACTTGTATCAGTCCAGGCAACCTTCGTGAAAGGCTTGCCATACTGTCTCCGCCTTCTTACCTGCATCAACAGCCTGGCGACTCCTTCTCGCAACTGGATTCAACATATCACCATCCAGCATCTTTCCGCACTTCGCGCAGGTGGTTCCGTCAATGGTCTTATATGCAGCAATCATCTCCTGGGAGGTATTAGTTTCATGTCATCTCCAATTTACCTGCATAGATAGAGTTACTTGTCCAACATACCAATAGATATTTTAAATCGTCTTCCTGTGGCCGTGATCCAATACATCTCGTGATTGCTAGAAAGGGTTCCGTAGCTCCCAAACATTCCGCAATCAGTTTGTGCTGTCGTCCGTTTGCTGCCTGCTGGATGACTACTCGGAAGCGGAATTTAGAGCCATTTGCAACAAATTGTATCTATGCGCTGGTAAGTGATCTACGCGGCCAAGGGGCAGCAAAATACGGACTAATATTTCACGATTTTGATCTTTCTCCACGATATGGATCCTGGGATACGATGTACGGAATTCCTGAACAATTCGTGATTCATCTTCCTTGGATAGACTACTTTGTGTCTCGTGGACAGCTGCATCATCTTCACTGCGCTTTTTAGCGTCTTTCCCTTTTGCTTCTTTCTCTATCCATCCGTATTTGGGTACCTGAGTGCAGGCGCTCAGGTCCGGGTCGGTGTTTAAGCTAAGCCTAGCATGCTCGAGGATTCTCTGTGTCTCCTGTGATATCCACTCGCTTCTGAAGCGCTTGATATCATTCTGTGAAGTGATAAGACCTTTCTTGAAGGCAGGGAATACGGCGGGCCCCGGGGGGGAGTACAAAGGCTCGACGACGCGGGGAATGGTGAGGCGGAGGTTGTCAAGCTACAGAACGACTGAGCATATGTTTTGGGACAGGGACTTAGATTCTGACCTGTGCCTGTAGCCTTTCAAGTTGCGCTAGAGCTGCAGTGCATTGCGCTTCGTCCCAGCCGGCTTTGACCTGTGACGCTGAGCTAAGGGCCATGTCAGTAATCGAGTAATGCACTGCAAATGAACGCAGTATCGGAGCGAGTATATCTCAGAAGTGACTAAGACGTATACGAATAGATGGAAAATGCGATAACACAGAGGGGGGAGACGATTGCAGATACAAACTGCAATGAAGCGTAGAAGCTCAATGTTGAATGTATGCCAAGGAATTTCCCCACGCCCGCAAGTACTCCACGGTTGAGCACGGTCTCACGTGCGCACTTTTTATTCCCATGATCTTACGCGTCCTCGATGCTGCTTTTTAGGGCAAAATTGGTCGGTCGATGGATTGGTCATATTTTTCTGAGGTAGATTGAGCATTTTGCGTTTATCAAGTCTATCCATCTAAATTACCTCAGCGACCGATGACTTGCTTTCCTGAACTACTACTCGTCGCTGTCCTACTTTGCCTTTGTCCATCCCTCAATAGCATCATCTACTTCATTCCTATACCTCTGTTGGCTCTCGCATTGTTCCAAGAACACCTTGTACTTGGCCTCCAACAACTTCTTGAGCGACTTATCCGTTGTCGGCTTCACCATTTTACCCGCTTTGCTGTATCTGTCCATGATATCCCAAAGGGGCTCGCTATTTCCATCCTTGTCTGTGCTAGCAGCTTTTGCTCCAAGCATAGCTGCACCGTGTACGACAGCAGCGTGCACGTATCGAGGAATCAAGACAGGCATGTCGCAGGCGGCCGCGACCAATTGCATCAAAATGTTGTTTTGGCATTGAGAGCCCGACATAAAGATAGAGGAGATGACATGACCAGACTTGTTCATCGCCGAGACGATTTGATGCGTCTGCAGAGCGATGAATTCCATCGTAGCGTAATAGTAAAGTGCCAGTCCGTCAAGGCTCTTGTCGGAGCTGAGACCGATGACAGAGCCCTTCATGTTAGGGTCCGCAACAGGAGATCGGTTTCCAAACAGGTCGCCGTAGAAGAAGAAATGACGTCCCAGCCAGGAAATATGCGGTGCGCTCTCCTTTTCGGCCATCTCGCGGAGATGTTCGTTCAGGTAGTCGTAGATGTTGGTGTTGAACGTCTCAGCTACGGAAGAGGCTTCTTGGAACGCAGGATGTGTTTCAATGACGTGCTTCAGAAGCTCTCCTGTTGCACTCTGTCCTCCTTCAGCCATCCAAAAGTCTGGAAGCAGCACATCACGGTACGGTCCCCAGACACCGTTCACGAAGACTGGATCTCGGGACATGGCAAGGTGGCACGTCGAGGTTCCGGCGACAGCAGCCAGACGCGTGAAGGCTTGTGAGACATCGTTCTTTGGTGCGTCCATGTCGAGCGTATCTTCGTCGAGCTTGACTTTGGCACCAACTGTACCAATCCACCCAGCGTACGCGTCAATGACACCGCTACCGACGGCAATACCAGCTGGAAGCCCCATGTCTACAGCCGCCTTCTCGCTCAGCGTACCGACGAGCTCGCCTGCAGTAAGGTATCGGCCGTTCTACATAGAAGTTAGTAGGAGCATTCTGTTCACGGTTGGGAAGAACATCACCACATTATCAACGCCACCCATGCGCTTGAAGTTGTCCTCGCACAGATCCTCCAAGCCAATGTCCTTGAGGAAGTCTTCTTGCCAGCCTTTCACACTTCCGTCTACGCCGACTGGCACGAAACCTTGCTTACAGACTACGCTGCAGAAGCTCCGAGTTTCGCTTCCAGTCGCAATGTGCGTGAGTGCATCAGTCAAGTCGTAGAACTTGCAGCGGTCGAACAACTCTTTAGGCATGTTGTTCTTCAACCACAAAACCTTTGGAATTTCCATCTCAATGGACATCTTGCCTCCAACATATCGCAGCAAGTTGTGGTTGGTGGCATTGATCTTTTGCGTCTCTTCAACAGGCCGATGGTCGAGCCAGAGCACGACGTTGCGATCGTTTCCATCCTTGTTGTCGAAATTGGGACCTGTCACGCAGACAGGCTCATCCGTATCGCCAGAGAAGACGGCGAGTGAGCATGTGGCGTCGAATCCAATACCACGGATAGTGTTGCGGTCAATTCCGTGCTGGTCGATTGCTCGGCGAACTGAGGAGCAAATGCAACGCCAGATGTCTGATGTTGATTGTTCCTAATGCTGTTAATTTACATGCTCTCTAGACTAGCATGCAAGGTTTAGCGCAGGGGCATACATAGTAACCAGTTTGAGGTTGCCACAGCCCAATGTTCTCTGACGCTAGTCCTACAATGTCACCCTGATCATTCATGATGCAGGCTCTGGCACTGCCAGTGCCTACATCGATACCGATGTAGTGCTCGATATGGGGATGAAGCTCGTTACGAGGATCAGTGGAAAGTTGCCGCGAAGGCTGTCTGTAAGGTACTGAACCAGCCATTGTGTTATGAATTACTAGTGGGATAAGGTAAAAAGGAAGTGTGGTGGAGGAAATGTCAAGCAAAGAAGGTGAGGGCTGAGAAAATCGTGTTGAGAAGGACAGCAGAGCTGTGGCCGCGCAATGAGCTCATAAGGGCCTCCGAATTCTCTAGCATGGTGGGGGCGGGGCAGTGGGCTGCTTAGTGACCGAATTTGATCAGTTGGCGGCGCACTCAGGGCCCACTAGTTATCGCGATTGACGTCCTAACCTGCCGTGGGCGGCGTGGGGATCGTGAGTTTCGGATCCACTTTTTTGGGAAGCCCGGTCGGTGTGGCGTGTTGGCGTTGGCGAGCTCGGAAGTCGCCACGAACAGTGACACGACAGAAATTGAGCACAGCGATGCCGGAGGTAGCGGGACTTGAGTCAAACTTTTCAGAATTGTGGGCAGCTACTCCAACATCCAACACCACGCGAGAGGCATAAAATTCGCAAAGTCCAGCGCTGATCTCAAGCACCTGAAAATGCATCTCGGGAATGCTCCAGCAAAAAAAAGTAGTGCGGGAATATTCCAGCAGGGAAATAAGTGCGAACGAAAGGATGCTGGAAAACGCTACAAGCTAGGTTCTATTCAACAGTGACGATGATGATGCTGCAGCTTACCCCAGGTAGCGAGCTGTTTCCTTGGGGACCTACGTGTTACACATGCTCCCATGACTCTAATCTATAGCGAATCATAACGATTTCTAGAATTGTTGAAGCCCCTACTTATGGCTCGAATGCGGTCATTACTTATTGCGCAACGTGTTGAAAAACAGTCTGTCAGGAACAGAGATTAGTTCTACGATGTGAGGCATAAGTTCGAATGGATGCGACGGGACGCAGAGTCTTAAGACCAAGTCCGTAAATTCTGTCAACAGAACGCATCGTCCTGCAACCTATGAGCTTAAGTGGTGAGATCGCATGAGCACGCTGATTGGTCTTCACATCTGTCACTCTACGTGCTGACTCCGACGAACGCTCCTATTTTCTCTTACTCATACTAATACTTCATCGTCATATTCATCCTCTTGTACAGCTTTGCAGCATTCTAAGTCATAAAGCAAAGGTGATGGGGATGTTGACGACTTCTTTCATCAAATACGAATCGCGGCATTACAAGATAGAGTGGAACACGTGGGCGAGATACACTTCGATGACCTCTGTGCAGGTAATCAACAAAACGTACTGCGTGCTGCCATCATCATCATCGTAGACAGTTTCTATAGCGTTTGCAGATTGATATGAAGGGACTATCCCTCTTACACAAGACACAGTCGAGTTTTATTGTACTTGTTCCAAACTACGAAATCTTTCAGCAATCTCGTCTTAAAGCTAGCTGTAATCGAGAATCAAGAATCGCAAAATTAAGCAGTGTCATGGGACACACTCAATTCGAACCACCTCGCACTGAAGAAGAACTACCAAGCAGTGTGTACGATCTACCACGGAATATCTATCAAGCACGAAAAGACTAGATGATAAAGCCTCAAAGAGTAAGAAGCGGTTTCTACCTGCTTGGGCCAAAGACATCTTGGAAGTCGAGGTCCACAAGAGAGACAATGATCTTGCAAGTACAGTGAGAAGCCGTGACTGAGTCTGCGCTAATATAGTCAGGTGTTCGTGATAGATAATGCTACGATCATGCGGGAACGTTGGCCAATCTTGACCTTCGTTGCGAAAACATTGAAGAAGGTGACGCGTCTCGATGAAAATGGAGTCGATATAGAATTCACGACTGATGACGGTCCGAACAGCAGCGCGCTTCGCCAAGCCCTTCTTTTTTTGATTGTTTTGAAGTTGAGATGCTTTAGAGCTGATCATACGGCATCGGCGATATGAGGATGGGAACAATACCATGACTGGGACTTGCGGGTGTACTGAGGTTGGATGATTTTGTTTTGTTTGTTCTTGCTGCATTTCTGTTTCACTACAATCTGGCATATATAATGTATAATGTCTAATTCTGAATACCTCTGATCGCCAATACTTCCCTGTTGTGTTTGCCGTAACTAAACACACCCTGATATCCTTTAACCTCGTTACCTAGCTTTGTTGCTCAAGTTCAAGCCCATAGACTTAAGATGACTTTCCAGTAATGATAATAAATTGGAGAAGGAAGAACGGCTCTATCATCAGAGAGAAGGCGAGTCGGCGAAATATTTTCCCGGTCCAGTGCTACCTTAACCCAGCTCCCTGCCTCTCTACCGCATCTCTAAGCTCCGCAATTCCTCGCCAATCGTGCAAAATGCTTCTCTCTAGGCTTCTCCTTCTGCCATGCGCAGTCGCTTCCTCGATAACAATCTACGTGCACTCCGTCCCACACGACACACAACAAGCATCAGCCGCAATCCCGTCCCCAGTCCCCCTCGCGCAAATCGAGTACGACACGGAGACAGCTACCATCGCCTCGTTCACACCACCGACCGGCTCTTATGCTCCGGAACACCTTTTGCGCATCGGACTGCACGAGAAGAAATCCGGGGACTGGCGCGGTGTTCTCGCTTCGGCAGCGTCCTTCTCCAACGAATACACAAAGAAGCTCATTCTGCACGTCGACGAGAGAGGCGAGCCGTACCATGTTGGATTTGGGGCGAGTCCCAAGGTGAAAGGAGATGTAGATGATGTGGAAGTTGAGGTTGTGAGGAAGAGCGCGGGACCGAAGCCAGTGTTGAATAGGCCCGTTGTGTTGAATGCTGAAGGGAAGATTGAGCAGAAGGAGCCGGAGAAGTCATTCTTCCAGAAGTGAGTAGCCTCCCGCGTAACGAAAGCCTATGAATGGTACTGATCATATATGCAGGTACTGGTGGGCATTAGCACTGTTCGTTGTCGTCCAATTGATAGCTCCTGGAGGCGATAAATGAATGGATAATACACTCGAATGCTAGATTCCATGATGATCGGATACCACGACACGACATCGTGATTTTCATGCAAACTTCGGCAGACACTGCTACCAGTCGGTGAAGGATGATAGCGGCCATGGCAAACATCGCTTTGTCTAGGTCTATTGCAGCGAAAGAAGACACGTCCCAGAATCCGCAACTCAGATCAAAATCTTGGATCTTCATTGAAGGCAGGAAAATGAACCCTTAAAATTGAGGATACTTCCTAATACGAAGAAAGACTGTGACAGCAAATACCAATCAGTCTGCTTCGAGACCCTCGTTCCTTCCTCCCTAACGACCGTACTCCAGGCTATGCATACCAGGTATTTGTTTGCCTAAAGACATAATGATAATTCTACATCTCCTGCTCGTCCCTCACTCCAGTAGTTGCGCCAAACTAATCGTCGATCATAAGAAGGTATTGTACATAATCCGAGATCAATGAATACATTTAGTATCTCTTGCGAGGACCTCGAGGGATATTCTTCCGTCCGCTTTCGTTGAATCCAAATCGCCCATCCTGGTAGCTGCCCGCGCGAGCACCAGCGTTCGTATCAATGTCCATATCATCCTGAGATTGTGTAGCGCGGGATGGCCGTGAGTGCAGCGGAGCGTTACTAGGGGCAGGCGGACCGTCCTTGTGATATACGTAAAGCACTCTGCCATCAGCCTGGGTCATGATGTTAGCTGTATGCCGAGAAGCGAGAACAAAGGCCTTAACCAACCTTTTTGTTGTTGAAGGTAGCAATCACATTGTCTGCGCCCTCCTTTGTCGAGAAAATGAGCTCGGCCATGACGGTAGGATATGAAACGACAACTCTGCAGCCCATCGTCTCTCCTCCATGAGGAGCCATGACGGCCTCAATGTCAGCCGCAGTCGTGCCTGGCGCAAAGTTGCTGGCGCAGATGGTGTACGGGCCGCCCTTCGCGACGCCTCTGATGCTGAATCCTGGGGAATCAACATTGGTATTCTTCCGGGAGTTCTCTTCGTTTTTCCTGAGCGCAGTCGTGAATTTGTCAAAACTACGTGTGTTGCGGTCAATCTGAGAAGCAGAAGCTGTGCGATTGAGTCGTTTCTGGGGTGGGCCGTTCGGGTTGTTCAGCTTGTGGAGATCGTGCTGCCACTTGCCATCGATGTTCGCTCCTGCGGGTTTGGCCGAAGAAGAACGCTGCTTTTGGACGCCGCTTGTGCCACTCATACGACTGAGAAGAGAAGGTTTTTGCGGATTTACGCGTGCGTTGACCGAACCAGCACCCGAAGCGTTTGCCTTGCGCCCACGGCTGCCAAGGAGCTGTTGTGCGAGAGCTTCATTTTTCTTGCGCTCGCGTGAGTCTTTGATGAAATCGGCAAATGAGGGGCTCTCAGCCATGATTGCTAAAGGTGTCGGATCGGAGAAGGCGAGTTGTGGACGAAGCGGCGGGGGAATGTTTCGCGGTGGCCGGTGGAGGTCGTCTAAGAGATTCGCGTTCGTGCAAGGGCCGAAGTTACCTACTCCAATTGAGCCGTTGCCAAGCAATGCAGCGTATTCGCTCCTACCTCCGAAAATCACTAAATTACATATGTAGGGATTCTCTATTCACGGCTACTATCGTAAGCATACTATTCATAGTTCCACAAGATTATTTGATTCTCGTTCATCTTGAAACTTGGACTTTAAACTCTCTCTATATGCTCGCTAGCCCCCTTCTGGACACCGTCAGACTTCAGACCCTGATCGCCGTCAATCTCTCTACTCCCTGTAGGAATGAACCTCCTGCGAACACTAGTTCTTTCAAAGAGCTGATCCATGTGTTCAAGCGACAAGCCCTTTGTTTCAGGTACCAGAAGCCAAGCATACCCGACCATCACAAAACAAAAGCTACCATAGACAAAATAAGTACCGAAACCATTGACTCCAAGAGTTGCAAACATACTTGGCGTTGCTTTTGCCACTGCTCAACTTGTCAGCTTATTTTCCGTCAGTGAGAGTAGGATTGGAGTTTTTTTTTTTTTTTTTTTTTTTTTCAGATGTAGCAAAACGGGGTTTGACAAACCGACAAAATTAAAAAGCCATTGACTAGCTACAGCCATGCCCATCATCAGTGCCCTTAGCCTCGCCGGAGGAATCTCAGAACAATATGTCCAGACAACAGGTCCCCAGCCGAATTGATAAGTTGCAGCGAAAATGTATATCATGACAAGTGCAACATATCCCGGCGCACTTAGAGGTTCCCCTTCTGTAGGTGGATCAAACCTAATATAGAAGCCAAGGTAAAATAGTGCTCCTCCCTACCGAAGCATTAGTTTTATATCGTCAGTTCAGGCTGAAATATAGCATACCTGCACTAATCCTGTCCAAATCAATGATTTCCGTCGACCAAGCGAGTCGGTCACGAAGAAAATGAAGATTGCGCAAGAGATCATCTTCACAATTCCGTAGATGCCAGTCGCAAAAAGGCCAACACTCGATCCTGACAGCCCTACGCTTGCAAAAATCGTCGGCGAGTAATAAGTCATAGCATTAGTGCCCGTCAGGTTGGACCACATCATAAGCGTGATACAGAGAATGCTTCTCCTTCGATAGCTTCTTACGGTGAAAGCTTCTTTGAGCATGCTAAATAGAGATGTACCGGTCATAAATTCCCGCTCCTCTTCTAATTGGAATTCGATTTGCGCCATTTCATCGACAATGTATTCATGGGTCGGCGGTAGATTGCGGAGCTTAGCTAACACTTGAATGGCTTGAGTAGGATTCGACTGTGCAAGAAAGCGGGGCGATTCATTTGCTAAGAACATTCCGACGCAAAGTATTAGGGCTGGGACAGCCTGGAGCGCAAGAGGAATGATAAACTGTGGTTTGCCGTGGAGGTGAAGATTGCTACCGTAGTTGATCCAAAAGGCGAGCTAGTAATGTGTCAGTAAGTGGGAAATCAATATGCACATTGGGACATACGGTGAGCCCGGATACAAGTGTCAATTGATACAGGCCAGTAAGGAGACCTCGAATTCCTCGGGGGGCATTCTCCTAATATGACTATTAGCAGATGGAAGTACGTAGAAGAACATGACGTCTGCATTTGGAAAACTTCGAATTAAGATCCAGCTTACTACAGATAAGTTAGCATATATTTGTAATTCTCTCCTATATTGGATATTTACAAACCTGAGACATAGAGTGGATTGACGGTAGATGCAATACCGACGGCAATACCTGCTATCAAGCTAAGGCTTTGTCAGAAAAATCTAGGACAAGCTTTATAGTAACGGATCGTTACCGTCCAACGTAAAGCATATCAATATGCCCATTCGCACCGGCTTGGAACCCGACCCCTATGAATACCAAGAAAGACGAGAAGATCAGTGACCATCGTCTTCCAATTTTGTTTGCAAGCCAAGAAGCAAAAAGTGCTCCTGCAAAAGCACCAGCTTGAATGACAGATACGATGTTGGACGAGAGGTTCGCTAGAACAGTGTCGGGTTTGTTTACGAGACCGTACTCCCTGAAGATTATCTTAAGATTGATGAATGACGTTGATAGGTACAGCAAACGAACTCTTTGAAGGGCTCCATGGTGAGGACACCACCCATAATCCCCATGTCCATACCAAAGAGAAGCGCGCCCGCGCAGGCCTATAGCTGGTGTGAATAATATTTTTACCGCCTTAGCTTAAAATATTACTTACAACCAGACTGACAAGGAAGACTCGTGCATTGTAGATCTCAGGCGGATCCGATTTGATGGCATTGTTCTTGATGATTCTTTTGAATAGCCCCATAGCTGCTATCGATCGATATAGAATGGAATGGTTAGTCAATTACGTTCAAAGAGGTTTGTACCCAGAAGAACATGATAGCAAGTTTAATTAATAGATGCCAGGGCAGTCAAAGAGCCGAATCGAGCCTTCGCCTAGATAAGCCGCTCTCTTGAACAGTCTGCGGAGAGGACGGTAGTAGATGGACAGGATCAGCTCTAGCTGCCCTAATTGGCTTGTCCAGGGCCATCTGACCCAGAGTTTCTCTCAAAATATGGGGTTTGGGTAAGTCTGGGGTAATGTGGGGAAGCCACCTTGGTAGTGCCGCTGCTTTGGTGTCTGCCACGATTCACGGCCTGAGAGTTTAGCGTCGGCTGTAGATGGAACTCTCCTTGGTCCGCTCCTTTAATGCAAGCTAATACCATGATAGCCGCACAAAATGACCTCATGCTCGGTATTTGATTAGCGACGTCTTTTATCTAGCTGGAAATACTTATCCGGTATCGAGTTTTGTCGTTTACCGTGCGCTTAGTCTCTGGGGCAATCAAAGGAAAACATGGGCTATAGAATCATGCAAAAAACCAAGACAGCAGCCGAGAAACTCCTATTCTGACCCATTCTACACTTTCGAATTCGGTTTCGGAAGGGTACCAGAATCTTTCCAGAAATAAGTCATTTCGGCGCAATTCGATGTAGATTGAAGCCCCCGGCGAGACAGAGCTACAGCATGTACCTTGTGAAGCTTGCGCTAGTAGAACACATATCTTTGGCTGCAGAGATCATACAATCACGTAGAGACTGATCGACAAGCCCACGGGAGGTGAGGAACGGAAAGCCAGTGAAGTGAATACTTAACATAAAATGTTGAACGGTAATCAGTACGTAAGATTTTAGATTTTGTTTCTAATGATAGAATCAAGGCAGATATACAACGCCCACAGCGATTGGTTAGCTACATCTACAATCCATCCAGAGGCCGATAAACCTTCATCCATCTCGTGTCATATGGCGCCTTCGGATTAACAAATCTGAGATCCGTCGCCAGCCTGATCCTCCCTTCAGGGTCCTTGTTTTTACAGCTCGCATGGACCATCCATGGACTGTGAAATATGACATCGCCAGCCTCGTACTCAGTAATCAACCACTTCCTGTCTGCCTTCTTGCCATATTCAACCGTGTCCCGAGACAGAAATCCGCCATCATTCATATTCTTGTTGAATGCCGAAACGCGTTCTTCATCAGAGAGGTTTGAGGCATTCTGCGAGAATTCAGCTTCAGTTGCTTGGCCGATATCGTAGGACCTCTCGAGGTACATGAGTCCGCCTGCTTCTAAAGAGACTGGGCCGATAGGAACCCAAGCTGTGAGTGAGGTAGGTGGACCGGCTCGCAAATACATTTGATCATAGTGTACGGGGGTCAACTCCGAGTTGGGAACAAAAGCGCGTAGCATGCTCCTCGTAAGCATGGTTTCCTGCTCCCATCCCGTGAACTTCCTCACAAAAGCCCTTAGCTCAGGTATTTCGGTAAGCTTGATGTAGAACTCTGCTTCGTGCGCACTGATCATAAGTTCAACGTATTTATCGGATTCCGGGTCGCCTTTTAGACCAAAGAGCCGACGGAGATTGCCCGGTGGTAGGTATTTACGTGTATCGGCGCCGCAGTAGATGCCATCTGTGGGGTTAGACCCTGGCTTGAGAAGCCCGGATGGGGCCATGTGCGTGAAGTAGGCCCTGCGGCATTTGAGGACCTTATCCTTGGGAAGAAGGTTTTTGACGAAGAGGTAGCCGTCTCGCTGATATCGCTCGTGCATTACCTCAATAGGTGCGTCTGCAGAAGTGGGTTGAAGATAGCCAACAGTACCTGGCTGCATAGGGCCAAAGTTCGATTCGAGGTCAAGTCTCTCTGTCTCAATAGGGTGGTAAGATCCGTAGGCGTCATTGTATTTGACGCCTGATTCCTGCCGCACTTTCTTCAACGAGGAGACATCATGTGCATTGGTTTCTGGTACAAGAGCTCCTGGTGCCATGGTCTGAAGATACTCGGATGAGAAAATAGGGAGCAGTTATCAGGGACGTTTGACCTTCAAGATTGTGAAGGAATGGATATTGGTATGCCTGTGGGCAAATTGGGTGTAGCCCCATTGCCCGAAGACGCCATAACTTTATAGGCCGTTGCAGCCAATCTAAGATATCGACATGCTGCATCGCTGCACGTATGTTCCTTGATAGAGATGTCAGTATGGGAAAGAAATGCTGTTTGCCGTCTACAGCCGGCCGATCATCTGTAGCCGAAAGGCGGGGAGCCGGTCCGATTGGGTGAACTTGTCATGGGCGGTGCTCCGCATCATGATTTTGACATCTAGCTTGTAGAACGGGTCGTGAATTTTCAGATTTGTCGCTCGAGTTCGTTTCCTTCTCAACTCTAGGACTATGACGCAGGGTAGAGGAGAAAGAATCTACCGGGCATGCATTCGATGTCGACAACGTAAAGTGAAATGCGACCTGTAAGTCTTCTTCAATGGCCAAAGTCGGGACAATATAATAAGAGTGCTTCATCTTTATAGAAAGAGTATTGGCGAGACTGGCAAACCTCCGTGTGTAAAGTGCTACAATGAAGGCTACAGCTGCACGCTTGCGGATTCTCGAAGAGGGGGTGACTACTCACATCATCGTAGCCGCCGGCGGAACCGAGCAGCACCACCTCTGTCGGCGACTTGGCAAATTGGAAACACTTCCTCACGTCTAGCAACCGCCAAGAGGGTGAAGAATAGCAGCGGGAGCGCTGATGCGGGGGGAATCCAGAATCCACTTGAAGCCCTTGAGCTATTAGCAAAGGTGGCGTCCAAGGAGAGCAATGACGCTGGCGGGGACGACAGTGAAATAGGCGAAGTCTTTGATGATAGAAGAGCGGAACATAATGTCCAAGACTGTGTTGACGTTGCTAATCTGGCACAAAGTCAGGGTTTACCCGCACTCTCGCCGTCACGTCTCGAGCTTTTAGATCCGCGAGCTATTAGCCTCTTGCTTGAAAGCTACCAAGATACATATCATGCTTTTCTTCCAATAGCTCCACGTCATGTTTTGAACACGCGGAATATTGCTCAAACAGCACGCGAGGAGCCCTTCATCCTGACTGCGGTCCTTCTCATCGCAACTAAAGATAGACCCGAATACTCTGAGATACACAATCAGCTCTGGGAGTCAATGGAGAAAATGATCTTACGTATAGTACTCGGTGCCATGGAAGTTCGTACGGTCGGCTGCGTAGAAGGCTTGTTGATACTTGCGGAATGGGTCCCGCATGTAAGTGCAACAACCACCCCGATGAACGTATCGCAAAAGGGGAACGGTGGATTTGCTGGCACTGAAGATACTTCAGCCTGGACTTTAGTAGGTCTAGCGGTTAGACAGGCATACCTTCTTCGTCTTGATAAGTATGCATTTCGGGGTGAAGTTCCTGAGGAGCGCAACGACGCACTGCATAGGAAAAGACTTGCCTGGACATGTATGTTTCATCAGGAACCCCCTTTCTCCCTGACATATATTTTGAACTGATCGTTTTCCAAGACACCTATATTGCAGATCGACAAATCAGCATCCGCATGGGCCAAGCTTTTTGGTGTAGAGGGCCTTCTCTTTCCACCAAGTTCACAGCTTCCGATTTTCCTTCACTCCAACCACATAATAGCTACGAAGATGACTACGCTTCCGTATTGCAATCTCAACTTGAACTCACCGTCCTTTACGGAAATATCCATGACCTCCTCTACGCAAGCAAATCCCGTAGTATCTCAATCATGATTGCTGGGGATTACACGAAATATCTGGACGACAGCACGCAGGGCCTCGCTGCTTGGAAACAAGCATGGGCACACCTAGAAGTGGGCCAACATCTGAAGGTGATACTGGACTTGAAATACGAATACTTGCGCTTATACATACATGGATTTGCTTTTCAGGCTGCAATATCCCGCGCTCCAGGCACTCCTCCAAACCACAATACCTCCGACGCGAGACCATATTCTCGGTTCCCAAATGGAGTCCTTGCAACACCAGATGGTCGGCATATTCATCTCGCCATCAGCGCAGCAAAGGGCGTACTTTCTATACTCGGCGAGCAAGTTAACCCAACTCGTCATCTTCGCTTTCTCGGCCCAAGGTTCTATCTCTACGCCATCCACTGTGCAGTCTTCCTCTACAAAGCGGGGTCACATGGAGCTCTTGAGCACGGCGAGAAAGGCAAATGTCAAGCCATTGTGCAGCGTTACATTGAAAACCTCGACATTGCGGCTTCCTGTGAACAGCATATTGCAGCCCATCATGCGGCTTTGCTTTCTAGATTATGGCTCGGAAAACGTACTGCAAGTACGGCCACAACGTTCTCTTCTCATACAATTTCGAACAATCCTGGGATGGTAACGACTCAACCGATGCCAATCTTACAAAACCCTCCGATCCCCTTTTCATTCACGGATCCAGATCTTCTTGGGACTTCATACGCAGCTCGCGAACCAAAAGGCCCAGATTCATTTGTCACGGGCTTATATGATATTGACCAGCAAGGTGTTGATCTCGATGCGTTCAGCGTGATGGATTTTGGGGCGTATGGAGAGCCCGATCTGAGAAACCTGCTATCTTTGTAACAAGCATCACAAACCCTACACATTTTATTTGCATCACTGAAAATCCAATTGCTCGTACTTGTTAAAGATTGCTGCAGCTCAATCGCGAATGTATGGAAGCCCAAAAAGTACTAGTGCATTCGGCGCTCGGCAAAACTTTCGCCGTTCTGCAGAACGAAACTTCGACTTTTCGAGCTCGAAAGCTTTCATCCACCACCAAACCCTTCTGTAAGTCACAAGCTCATTCTTTCATGATATTTCAAATGATGAACCTTCGTGTCGCCCCTATCATACATATAATGGTGATCGACCACCCAAGCCAAACGGGATCGCTGATTTCCTCTTTTCTCTGAATTTCTCGAGCTTCATTTTCTGGGAAACCTTTGCTGACCCAGCCAAGTGTAGAACGATAGCATCCTAGTACGTCGCCTCGTAGTCATGTAGACGTCTGAGACATCACTGTCTGTCCGGAAACCCTTTCGATAGCTCGACGAAGCACGCCCGCATGCCTGTCCACGCTGTACGCCTACTTCGTACTAGGACGAGTATACATACATGGAATAATGTCGGGCGTGCTTCATCGGGCTATCTCAAGCTTCTATGTAAGTCAGTCCGATACAACATTCCAATACTTCGAAAGATGAGCAACCTTTAAGTACTATCAAATACCGACCACACTGTGGGGATCTAATTTGTTCGATTACCTGAAAACACCAATTCTCTATTCAAACTTGCCCTGGTACGATCCGAGCCATCGCTCACATCTCTCAGGTTCTCATCTCATGTCAGATTTGACAGACACTTTAGTGAAAGGTATGCATTTCCCATCTTGTTTACTTCGCCCCGCAATGATGATTCAATTATATTCCATGCTAGCACTGAAGGGGTTCGCTCCTGATGCTGGATCAAATATAATGCTTTTCATCTTTCGACTGACTGCTTTACCTACGCTTTTGTTTTTCATATGCACGCGTACGAAGACTGGAGCTGACTTTGAAAAGAATAGATTCCGCCCACGAGTTGCATCACTACGTATCCTTCACGCGATACCTTTTTTTTCGCATATATGTCCATAGAAAGATGCGCATGGTAGACTAGTTTTCAATACGTCCTTAGGCTTTAATGGAATCAGCGCTGGATCGTAGCACAAATGCAGATTGGTCTTCAATTTAAATGTTCAAGTGATTGATCTTTGAGTGGGGTATATCTACGACATCTCTTATGCTACGTTTAAAGAATGCTGTCCCTACAGCCGGATCCATCTGCCATTACGTCCACGTCCTTGATCCAGAAGCCCAGACTTCTCCAAACCCAAATGAGTGCCATGTGCTAAGAATCTAAGTCTACCACGTGCACTTTCTACCGTGCTACTCTGAATTCTCTAACTTAAGAACCTCAGCAACATCCTTCAACTCACCCGTCTCCCCACCATACACCTTCGGGATCCCCTTTCCTAGATCTAGCGCAAGCTGATTCCCATAACTCACAAACGCAAACTTGCTCACCGTCTCCTTGGCCACAAACAACTTCATAGCCGCGTACATCCATCCCATGAAGACGGGGACATTTACGAAGAACTTGCGGGACAGCGTCTCGGGGTAGTAGCGGCCGAGGACTTCGATGGTCTTCTTTACCGCGGCTTTGACGACAGGATCCGGGCGGAGGAAGGAGGCCTGCAGGTAGTCGTGGACTTGGAAGCCTTGGTAGGGGTCGGGACCTTCGCCGAAGTTGGGGATGGGGGCTGTGGCCGAGGAGAGGTTGAGTTTTTGGACGGAGCGTTCCATGAGGGCTACACGCCAGCGAATGAAGCTGTGTAACTCGTGTTAGCGCTTCTGCAAAAGTCGTTGACTGCAGATTGCCATCCGAGGGAAGTTGTGGTTTTGGGGGGGGGGAGAAAAGTCTCGTGCCCACGTGATTCTTGGAAGAAAGTTAAACTCACCTGTCCACGTCCCCAAACGTCTTCTTGTTATCCTTGACCGCGCCATAAACATTAAACGTAACAATGTCCTTCTTGTTCGTGCTCTCAGGCACATCATCCGTCTCGAGTATGTACCCGAGCCCCTCAAACTTCTCCCTATCAAACGACTCGCCCGCGGCCTTGACAGGATCGAATTCCTTGCGCCACTTGAGCGTCTCCAGGAGCTGCTGCTTCGCCTTCTCCAAGTCATTGGCGTTGGCGCGGAGGAACTTTTGCAGGATGAGTTTGGTGTGGAAGGGCGAGTCTTTGGATAGTTTGACGCCGTAGACTTCGTCGTGAGCAGCTTCCTTGACGAGATCGGAGAAGATTTCGAAGAATTTGGTGAGCGGGTGCTCGGCTGGCGTCTCGGGCCATACGGGTCCAGAGGTTGAGGCGGCAGTGGTTGCGTTTGCTTCATCTGATGGGCCGTCTGGGGCGGGGATGGGAGCGGCAGCTACGGCGGCGGTGGCTTCATCCTCTTTCTTTTCGGAAATGTTGAGTTTGTTCAGTTCTTCTGTGGGCGCGGCAATTGCTGGTCCATCTTCTGTCTTTTTTTCCTCGGTGGCTTCTGCTTTCTTCTCCTCGGTCACGGGGGGTTTCTCCGCAACGGGCTCAGTAATCGGCGCCGGCTCGGGTTGCTTCTCTGTTGGTGCGGGAGTCGTGTCCGTCACCACCGGAGTAGTCGCAGTTTCTGCTTGGTCTACCATTTCGAGATGCCTTACGGTAAGATTTTTGAGGTTTTAAGAGCTGTGGGAAGAATTGTCGAGCTAGGAAAGTTGAGGGAGCACTTGAAGTTTAGATGAAACTCTATCGGCTTATCAGATGGATTATCTCCGCAGCAACGCTCACGTGATTGCACGACTCATGATCTCCTTCATTTCGCTACTTCAACTTTGAATTGTGCAGAGCGCATATTTGCACATACAGTGCTGAAACAGATTCATCAATGATATACATAATTACATTCTCTGTATAAGCAGCAATAAATAACTCATTAAAGCATATCCGGACATTAATCATTACACTTCATCCATTCCGTACAACTCGGTACAAGATCACAAATACCTATTGATTGTCCTCATCAGTGCTCTTGCTCTCTCCTCTCGGAAGCGCCGCTCTATCGACCCATCCTTCTCCCCTCATAACTCCCAAGCCTTTACGAGCAACGCCACTGTTGATCGACCTCGGAGATATTTCATAGAGAACATTGACCGTCGCTAAGCTCAGCACAAATAGTAGAACGTCTCCGTTCTTGATGCCGCGCCACCATCCTCGCTTAACACCAACTTTCCAGAGTGAGTCGATGGACATGCGTGCTGAGTATAAGAAGTTTCCACGTCCATTCTTACGTTCAAGGAATGCCCACATTCCGCCGAGGAAGCCAGACAAATACCATCGCTGGGTGGGGAGAAAGTTCCGCGGGAATAGATTTTGGAAGAGACAGATGGAGCCCCAGCTTGTCCCGATGGACCCGCACATGAAGATGGACATCCGCAGGATGCTCTTCGCTAGCTTGTTGAGTGCTCCGGCGGGGGAGTCTAGGAAGGCTTTGTATCGTACAATGCTCAAAGCTCCAAGTATAACCGTGAAGAAACGAGCAACCTTAGGAAAAGCTTGAATCCAAAATGACACATAGGTCCGCACACATGACGGGTCATTTGGATGCAGCAGCGCGCAAGACAAGTTCTTGATTGCCGGATGCGCTGGAGATGTGACCGGCGAAATAGCGGACAGGCTCTTTGGAAGAGTCTTTGATGTAGGGAAGAGAATTGGTGATGTGAATGCAGGCCACCTAGACTTCGAAATTTGTGCTAGGCTATCCACGATCTCGTAAGTGCCTGGCCATGGTAAACTCTTTGGATAGTCCGCAGGTCTCTTTTGGATATATTCGGGAGAGTTGTCCATGATGTAATTTCCATAGGCGGCTGGGAAGCAATCTCGGTCGAATACGAATGCGTGCAGCAACTGCCCGCAAGCAACAGGCATCAGCATCCATGATCCAAACCAAGAGGGTCTATTGCGGAAGTATCCGAGCTCTTCCAGGTAATTGTAGCTGAACTCAAGAGCCCTTGTGAATATGTATATGGCAATTGTGATGCGCAATTGGTCGCCCGGGTACACAGCAAGGAAGAAGCCAGCAAGACTGGATCCAATGGCCGGAGCCAGCCTGGAGGTCAATGACCGAGACACTCGAGGGTTCCGTCGTCTGAAAGGCTTTGCATCTTGCGTAAGTAGGCTCTCTCGCAGGCGAATGAAGAAGCGGCGGAGCAGTCGGTGGAAGAGGAGAATAAGGGAGAGCGAGCATGTCAAGCGGACATTCGGAGATTTCCAAACAGGCAATCGACGCGGTCTGCAATTCATTAGTACCATGCGATACAAGTGCAGGCTATTGCTGTTACTTTTTGGAAGAGCCTCGTGCCAGCAGCTTCGTCGTAATTATCTCCCAGCCTTTGAGACCGGAATATGTCAATACGGCAAGCCGGAGCGAAGCACGGATAGCTGCTGCATTATAGTCATCCGCGCCCTTTGCGATCGCATCATAACGCTTCGGGGGGAGCGTGCGCTTTCGTACAGCTGGAGCGCGGGACAGGAGGTATTGGTGAAGTAGCTGGTATTCCCTCGGGCTGATGGTGTAGCGCAATGCGTTGCGCAGGATGGGGTCGACCTGTTCAGGTTTGCCGGACGCAGACGGCTGTGAGGCGCTGGACGACGACATGTTGACCGAATGGCGCGCAGCGTGTGAGAGCTGTAGGAGCTATCACGACCATGCTGTCCCGCGTGCGTTGTTGTGATCTTGACTCTGGAGCGGGCTAGTGTAGAGCCATGATCCATGGAAGGGGCCATGACGTGCCTCGGCAACTTCAAAATGCACGTGCAGCTCTCCTCCACCTTTCGGAAGCACCATCATAACTGACTCTCAGTGATTTTCCAAGCTGCTCAGACAGCAGTCTGCCATTGATTCAATTGGTACCTCTCGATAATTCAATTCCAGACGAATCCGCCAAACTACAGATTGCGAAACCCCACAAGAACACAAAACGTATTTCGAATGGATACGCACAAAATCGTATATACACATATACTAAACATACACTACATAATATGGGGGTATCTAGTTCGTACATAATACATCATGGTCTACGCGTCCATCATATCATACACCCTGTCCTGCAGCGGATATATCTATATCTACGTTGATAATTACCAGTGCTACCGAAGCATGCAACATTGCTCTATCGACAATTTGGTGAGCTCGAGAAATCCTAACCGATATCAAAGTCTACGCGAAATGACAAGCTTGTGTCTTGTTGTTTGAAACGAATGTCCGTGAAACTCTAGGCGCACAATCCACCGTCATCTTCAACCCATAACACGGGCACTCATCGGAGTCAACTGCGGATCGCTGAGAGAATCGAAGGCCTGCATGCTGGCTTCCTCGTCGGAGATACGAGCACTCATGGGCTCCAGGACCGGGCTGGCGGAACGAGAGATGTCTCGCTGCGGCACAGCTAGCGTGAGCTTATTTCCTCGCTCGGCTGGGGCACTGGTAGAGTCTTCGACAAAGGAATCGCGCTTTCGAGGAAGCTTTTGACGAAACCCAAGCTCATTGGCCACCTTTTCGATGCTCTTGAAATACTGAAACAAATTAGCGACCGGCTCCGTCTAAGAAACAAAGCCTATTCAGACTTACCTTCACCGTCTTGACTCTCAATTCCATCGTCGCATCCTCGTCTGTTACGATCATAGGGTGCGGATGGAGTTGGAGGCATGAGAGAGTCCACATGTGGTTGATCCCTTCCTCGAGACATTTCTGCAGTGCTAGAGCTTTGTGCGCGCCGGTAATAATGATGACTACCTCTCGTGCCTGCGGGGCGTTAGACGTGTAATGCGCAAGATCAGCGGGCGACTCACCTCCAACACCGTCTGGACTCCGACGGTCAAGGCCATCCTGGGCACTTGATCCAGATTATTACCGAAGAACCTGGAATTTGCAAGAATTGTATCGTAGGCAAGGGTCTTTACCCGTGTTCGCGATTTTAGACTAGAGCCCGGCTCGTTGAAGGCGACGTGCCCGTCAGGCCCAATGCCGCCGAGAAACAATTCGATGCCGCCCGCTTGCTTGATCTTCTCCTCGTACGCATGACATTCGTATTCCAGGTCGGGCGCATTGCCGTTGAGGATGTTGATGTTCTCGGGGCGGACATCGACATGCGAGAAGAAATGTTTGTACATGAAGCTGTGGTAGCTTTCCGGGTGTTCACGCGGAATCCCAACGTACTCATCCTACGGTCGTGGTCAGCCACTCATATGAAGCCATGCTGCTGTACCACGTCGCCTGCAAGGGAGACCTGATCCTGCAGCTCAATAGCGCTCCTTACCATATTGAAAGTCACCACATTGCGAAAAGAGATGTCGCCTGCTTTATGCCGTCGAACCAGATTCTGATAGATCAAGACGGGGCTGCTGCCGGTAGGCAAGCCCAAGACGAAGGGCTTTTCTGAGGTCGGATTGAATGTGTTTATGCGCTCTGGGTTTCACCGTTAGCTGAGGCTAGTGGGAGTACAAGGGACTAGGAGTACGCACCAATAATGTAGTCTGCAATGTAGGTGGATGCAGTATGCGGATCGTCTCTGATGATTAGGCGCCTGCAGCTTGTCAGCCAGTAGTCGGGTGCCGAAGGGCGGAGCGCATATGCATACATGATGTTTGATGTACGGTCAGCTGTGTTCAGCAATCTGCAGAATGGGTCGAGTCTTGCAACGGCGTACGGCAGAGGACTGCCACGATATAAGAGAGCAAAAAGTTGGGATGTTCACGTCATGTTGCGGGGCGGGTCGTATGCTCGTTCTCACTCCAGGGTCTCTTTGTTAGGATGGTAGCGGCGAATGAGGGAGCGCAATGCGACAATGTGCTCCCAGAGCTTGTCGTCGCCGCCGCCCATGGCCGGCTCGTCGCGGCATGGTGCGGGTCCAGGGTGCTACAGACGACGATGCAGTGCGATGGTAGGTAGACGTGGTGGTACAACGCGCCAATCTCCAATATCAGAGGGGCCCGCGGCCACGGCTCGCTGCCATGCTACGGCGACATGAGAGATCACGAGAGGCGGGCGCTATCACCAACCGTCGAGCTTCTAGGAAGGTCGAGCAGGCGGGCGACAGCCGGAGAGGGCATAGCAATCGTGAGCGAGCGCAGGCGGTCGCAGTCACGCTGGCCGTCACGATAAGCCAGGACATAGAGGGCACACCAATGTTACATTCCCGGCTCCAGTGGCGGCGGAGAGCGTTACAGGCGTGGCTGGCCTCCGCCTTCAAGCTTATCGGATTTGCAGGCGGCCTCGCCCGTCTCGTTGGCTGCTGGCTCGCGACCCCGGCTCCGCCATCCCAGCTAGGGCTTCCACATGCCCTCCGCAAAGCCTCGAGCGTCCGCCCGAAAACCGCGATGCGCCTCCCGAGCAAGTGCAGTAGCGCTCTCGCGGCCATGGTGTGTTGCAGGCTGGGGTGCTCCTGAGCGCGCGCGGGCGGGGAATTGAAGGGGGGCCGTAGACACCTAGCCAGTCAATCCTCGACAGGCCCTATTTCGAGGCTTGATGGCTCATATCACCATGGCCCCAGGGTGTCGCGTGTGCAGGCTAGGAGTCCCGCGTAATGGCCCGATGCGGATAGCTGCCAGGAGGTTGAGTGCGAACGCTGGACCCTGGCTGACGGATGCTTAAAATACCGTCGTGGCCCACACGTCGCTCCGTTTACTCCTCCACCTCGCCTGCAAACGCCATCTGCGAGCATTTAATATTCCCGTGGAGAGGGGTCTTTCTTCCTCAGCTTCCCACTTCTCCCCACCCCCGCCCTCGCCTTGTGCTGTGCGCTCTTTGAGCATCTAACATACCGCGCCGCCGCCACTGCACGCGACGCCAATTCCACCATGGCGACGACAGCTGATGAGAAGAGAGCCGACCATGAGGTCCACTCGCCAGAGCATTCGGTCGCGGAGCCCACTGGCGCGCTTGAGCTGCCCAACTCGTGGAAATACAAGCAGATCAAGGTCCTTGGCTACACCCTGCCGTGGTACGCCTCGCCCCCAACCCAGCTGGTCATTGTCTCCTTTGTCTGCTTCATGTGCCCGGGCATGTACAATGCTCTCAACGGCATGGGCGGAGGCGGCCAGATGGATGCGACCGCCAACAATCATGCGAACACGGCTGTATACTCGACTTTCTCCGTCGTTGGTTTCTTCGCCGGCACCTTCACCAACAAGCTCGGTATCCGCACTGCCCTGGCCTTTGGTGGCATCGGCTATTCAATCTACGTCTCGTCTTTCCTCTGCTACAACCACACTCAGAACCTAGGCTTTACCACCTTTGCCGGCGCGGCTCTCGGTGTGTGCGCCGGTATTCTGTGGTGCGCTCAGGGTGCAATCATGATGTCCTACCCGCCAGAACAGTCCAAGGGAAGGTACATTTCGTGGTTTTGGATGATCTTCAATTTGGGCGCTGTGATTGGTAGCTTGGTAAGTCATGCGCACAAACCCTTGTCCTACCATCCCTTTCTGTGCAGGGAAATCCATCTAACTCGCATCATCTAGATTCCCCTCGGTTTGAACATTCATCGGGAGGAGCCTGGAACTGTTAATGATGGCACCTACGTAGGATTCTTGATCCTGACGCTCATTGGTGCTGGGCTTTCATGGACACTTGTCGACGCCAAGGACGTTATTCGCGACGACGGCTCCAAGATCATCGTCATGAAGCATCCCTCCTGGAAGACCGAGATTGTCGGTCTCTGGGAGACTTTCTTCACGGACCCATACATCATTGCCCTATTCCCCATGTTCCTCGCCTCCAATTGGTTCTACGCCTACCACTTCACCGAGATCAACGGTGCCTACTTCAACCTCCGGACCCGCGCGCTCAATGGCGTCGTCTACTACTCCATGCAGATTGTCGGTGCCTACGTCTTTGGGTTTGCTCTTGACTACAAGGGCGTGCCCCGAACCACGCGCGCCAAGATTGCCTGGGGATCGCTCTTCGCTCTCATCATGATTGTTTGGGGCTGCGGTTACAAGTTCCAGACGACCTATGACCGCGCCTGGGCAGAAGATAAGAAATCCCACAAGAAGGACTGGTCAGACCCTGGCTTTGGCGGCCCGTTTGTCCTTTACATGTTCTATGGATTCTCCGATGCTGCGTGGCAGACGTGCGTGTACTGGTATGTAACAAGCTCGCATACGCTCTTGAGAAAAGCACTAACAAGGTGGCAGGTTTATGGGCGCCTTGACAAACAACGGACGCAAGCTTGCCAACTTTGCTGGTTTCTACAAGGGCATCCAGTCCGCCGGTGGAGCCATCACGTGGGCTCTCGATGACAAGAAGATCGCCTACATGAACATGTTTGCCTCCAATTGGGGACTCCTAGCCGGTAGTCTGTTGGTTGCTCTTCCCGTCATCCTGTGGAAGGTGGAGGACTCTGTGTCTCTGGAGAAGGATATCAAGTTTACCGATGAGACCATCGAAGAGGTAGCTGCCAAGCCAGTTGTGCGGGCCGGCGAAGCTGTTAGCGAGAAGGTCTAAAGCGAGCAAGGTGGTTTAATGTCGATATGGATGCGGGGGTGTTGGTACATGACTTTTGGATACCTTTTCCCTATTTTTGTAAATGCTTGGCCATGTATGCCAATTGCTATTTAGCGCGATTACGAACGGGAGCGTTCACATGCACGATATCCATTCCCTAATTACTGCATAGCACATGGCCGGAGTGGCCGGAGTTTGTCAGTCAGACGATGGCATGGTGCAAGGCCTTTAATAGTCAATCCTAATACCTGTCATTCTTCGGAAATGGCGGGGCCAATCAATGAGACCGAGCTCGTGCCCACTGGCGATTCGCTTTCATTCTTCCATGGAGGGTTGCACGGCGGTGATCCGGGGTGCCACACTGACAGCGCACGTTTCATACCCCTGATGTTTAAGACAGCAATCTGCGCCATCTGAAGCCCGGGGTAAGAAGGGTCGTAGGGTTGGGTCGACGCATAGAGTGCAAGCCTCAACGAGAGATGGATCCGGATTAGGCAACAAAGAGGGCGGTGGGATCCACATTCACCCATACCAGCTCGATATGCGAGCATTCTGCGAGTGCATGCTGCTGGCCCGCCCTTGGTATTGCCGTGAAAGGCTCTGAGATGCTGACATTCCAGCAGACCGAGCCGCCGTGCCCAGGCTCTGAGGGTGAGACGCAGGACTGAGGACGCAACTGCAACCTGGGGGATGCAGCGAGGGAGAAGGGAGCGAAGGATGGGAGGGAGGGGAAGAGGGAGGGGAGCATTTGCTACCTGGCGGGGCGTGTGTACATGGCAGCAGCTCGTTCTCCCAATGTTCCAACGCATCAGTGGGTGCGGCGAGACATGGCAGCGGACGGGCGAGGTGAGGCCCGCCAGAACAAGCATTCCCTCCGAGAGCTTGGCGTCCAGGTGGTTACACTGGGTCGCGCGGGGAGATGGCCCGAGCGAGGAGTGGCCCGGCGGTGTTGAGGGCTCACAGGGCGTCCGGAAGCCGGAGTCGTGTGCAGAGTGAGCGGTGGGCGCGTGGGAGGTGCCCGGCGTCGTACGCAGCGCTCTACAGAGGGCAGTGAGTGGCCGCGCCCTGCGACGTTGGGCGGAAGAGGCCAGCCGGCTGCGGCGCAGATTCGGCGTGCAGATCGCTTGGCGATGGGCGGCGGGGCGTGCAGGCGTGCAGGCGTGCAGGCGTACTATTACAGGCGTGGTGGATGCTCGAGTGCGGTGTGCGCCGTGTACATAGACACACATGCTATGCTGTGTAGTGCGCCGTTACGCGGTTCCCGCCAGCCCGGCTGCGCACCTCTCAGCACGGCCAATCTCGACGATGCGACGCTCGACTGCCGTTGCACTCTGCAGACAGCCCCGTCGTCGAGCATACCGCAGACGCCTGCCCACCGCGCCCTCGCCCGCGCATAGCACGACAATCTGGGTGAAGTCGCGGCGCGGCACTGGCCGCTGATGCTCTCCACGGGCGCTCCTTCGGGCTAGGCCAGCTGCCCCAGAGCGGCCTAGCGTGCGAAACGAAGGTAACGGTAGCATGCCGGTTCGCGAAACAATCCCCCCTCCCCCCCCAAACGTCCACCCCCCACCACCACCACCATGCCCATGCCAATGCCCATGCCCCATGCCCCATGCCATGGCAGCCGCTGACCTGTCGCCATCCTCACGGCCCTGCGCGCTGTCTGTCCGTCCCTATCGCGGCGTGCCTGGCTAGCCCGCCGGCGCCCATCCCCATCGGCGCGCTGCGAGCGGCCATCCGCCTGGCCGTCCCAGCCTGCCAGCCCACGCCAGTCCACCCAGACCCCCGCAGCCACCCTTACGTTGCCCGCTGCCGTGCCTCAGCGGTGGGCACTGCCATCCACTCGCCGGAGGATTTTCCCTAAGAACGCTCTCTTAGCGGATACAACCCTCTCCCTATATTCCCCATAAGCCGTACAACCATGCTTAAGAGCGTTTGCGACATCGGTTCGTCAAATGCCACCGGCCCGCCCGAAATCTCTGTGCATTGCGGTCCCTGGATGCCGGACATCTCGCTGGCATCTGTCTTTCTGATATTCACCTGCAAACGACCTCTCCCCCCGTAGCCTGGCCCCGCTGTCACCGTCATTAAAACAATCATCTGCCACCCCATGCCCGCCCAGTTGCTGAAACGCTTCAAAAGCCGCATGACCCTCCCTCCGGACTCTGACTGCGCCCGCGACGCCAGCGATCCCTCCGCCACCGACCGCAACCGCTGCTGGTATATAAAACCCATGTTTGACTTTTGGCAGAGCCTTCTCGCGGCTCTGGAACGCCTCGTCATGCTCCCTTCCCTGATCCACTCGGTGCTCCCATCGCTGCCCTCGCGAAGACGTGTACGAGGAGATGCGGTGCGGACGTACGACAGAACCATGGACGACCTGCTGCGCGAAGTCCAGCGCCTACTCGAGGCTCCACTCGAACCTGCAAAGCTGCTGCAAATGTCCGGGAAGCTGCAGGACCAGTTCGCACCAAAGCTCCAGGCGAGCGACATATGCATGCTCCCTTCATACAACGACAAACTCCCCACCGGCCTCGAGCAGGGCACCTATCTGGCGCTGGACGTTGGCGGTTCCACCTTCCGCGTCGCCATTGTCGAGTTGAATGCGAAGACGCCTGGCACCAAGAGCATGCGCATCGTCAACATGAAAAGCTACAAGATCGACAATGCCGTTCGCTACCTGCGAGGCACTGCCTTTTTCGATTGGATGGCCGAGAAAATTGAGACTGCCATCAACGACCCGCAAGTCAAGAAGATCAATGGCACCCACCATTTCCCCATGGGCTTGGCATGGTCATTTCCGGTGGAGTAGGTTACACCGCCATTGAATGTTGAGGTCCAGGAATTAATATTGGCTGCAGGCAAACATCAAGTCGCAGCGGAAACCTCCTTGCAATGGGCAAGGGATTCCGCGCAACAGAGGGCACGCTAGGCCAGGATCTGAGCGAGTTGATCATGGCCCCGTGCAGGAAGAGAGTGAGCAAAACCAACGCTGATCATCGATGATCATGAAACTGACCCAATCTAGAACCTGCCCGTCTGCCTTGATTCAATAGTCAACGACTCGGCTGCAACTCTGTTGTCACGTGCCTACGAGGACCCGGCAACTCGATTTGCGGTCATCCTTGGCACTGGTTTCAACATCGCTGTCCACCTACCTACTTCGACTCTTGCGAGCTCCAAATACAAGGGCTATCCGCAAAAGTGGCTCGATGAGGCGGACCATGTCCTCGTCAACACTGAACTGAGCATGTTCGGCAAGAACGTGTTCCCGACCACAAGATGGGACGACCAGCTCAACGACGCGCACGTCCGTCCCGACTTCCAGCCTTTTGAGCATATGATCAGTGGCCGGTATCTGGGAGAAGTCGTCCGCCTCATACTTGTGGAGGCAGTGCGCACGGCAGGCTTGTTCGGTGGCGAAAGCCCCGACAAGCTTAATGAGGCCTACGCGCTTGAAACTGGCACTCTCGCAGCTATGGAGATGGACGAGTCGAAGAACTTCACCAACGCCATAGCCCTTTTCCAATCGAAGCATCCGCTCAGCAAACCGCCTTCGTACAACGACATTCAATTTGTCCGCCAGGTCTCGCAGCTTGTATCCCACCGTGCAGCTGCATTCCTCGCTGCCGGCATCCACGCCCTCTGGAACTTGCGCACCACTTCTGAAGGCTTGACCCCGGCTGACGCTGGCAAGCTGGCTATCGGGTGCAATGGTTCCGTCATTGAAAAGTACCCTCTTTTCCGTGAGTTGTGCCAGTCGCATCTCGACGAATTGACCACTGCCTCTGGAGCTGAGCCCAAATCGATATCCCTTGAAATTGCCGTTGAATCGGCAATCTTCGGCGCTGCGGTAGCAGTATGCTGTCTCGAAGCATAGAAGAGGAATACTCTTGTTGTTGCCGTGCGCCGCTATATACCCTCTTCAGCGATCGTGTCTGTACATAAGCGCTGCTGGTGTGATGCATTTATTTCCTTATCTACTTCTATCAGGATTCGTTGCGCCTTGCATAGATCTTGGGGCTCAAGCCATTTTTTGTTTCCGTAAACGCTTCGTCGCTTTCTTCTCTTATGCTCTCACGAATGTTGATGAAGAGGAAAAGAGAATTGAGAGAAACCATTGATTGTGGCGTCACGCTGTTTTTTTACGTCTATGAATCTACAAAGAAATGCATATGGGAATTTTTGGGTGGTCTAGGAAAGATTCCCTACGGCGTTGTATCTCACTCTTCAGGCCCCTCTGCCTTGGGCCGCTGGATAAAAGCAAAGGCAATAATATCATCATCATGCACCATCTACAATGTTGTTCACATTCACATGCTTCTCAAACGTGTAGAGCTCACGCTTCCCACGACATGGACACGCCCCTCAGGTTTCAGACCCTGAATTGACATCGCAAAGGAGGGTGGCACAGCATACACGTTGGAATGTGTCCCTGCATCGCAAGGGCAGGCAAGGTAGACCAAGCACACCCTCAGCGTTCCACGGACCAGACTCCAAGCACCCGCCGATCTGACAAGCAAATCGGCAGTGCTCCCCCCTTACAGGCAATCTAAGATGCTAGCGAATAGAGCCTCAGATGCGCCTCCCCTCCAGCCAGCAAACTCACTCTGCTTGCCACCCTGTAGCATTGCAGCTACTCGTACCGCTGCTAAACAAATGCTACGTTTCAGCGTCCTTGAAAGTCAAGAAAATTCGTACACAACTACCTTCCCCCTCACCGGCTGGACATGCAGCCGACCTGACATGTGCAGCAGCAGCGGCGGCGGCGAGCGGCGGACGGCGGTCAGACAAGTCTACAATCGGCCATACGCATCATGTCACGTCAGTGTAAGCTGTGCAATGCAATAGCTTTTTTTTTTGCGCCGGTGACAGACGCCACGACGCGGGCGAGCAAGACATTGGGTCTAGAAGCTAGACGGGGGGACAATAGCATTGTTGCATGGCGGCGTGTTTGCTCGGCGGGGAGAGAGTATGTACATGGGCTGTACCCGGTGGCGCCGGAGGAGGAGCGAGCAGTGGAGAAGGGACAGCGTAGCATGCATTTTTTTGGTATACGAAGAGCGCGCGCGTGCAAGTAGCATGTAGCTGGAAACTTATTCAACGGTTACTACTGTACTGAGACTGAACTGAAACTGAAACTTGAACCGAACCGAACCCACCTGCGGATAGAAACTAGTTCAGTCAGTTGAGCGAGCGATGCGATGCGGTGCGATGCGATGCCGATGTAGCATGATGCCCCCCTCATGTCATGTCTTGGGCCTCCTTGCCAACACCTTTTTTTTTTCCAAAAGCATAGGGAAAAGAGAAAAAAAAAAAAAAAAAAGGAATTCACGTGCCGCTTAACGAAGATCTTAAAACAAAATGGATACTCTGATCGGACAAGAATTTTCCCCCCTGTAGAGAACATGGCATCCAGCCATCCGACCCATCCAGCTGTTCCATCATCGAGACACGTACCAAGTGGACTCGCCTTTCCCATCCCCCCTACAGACTCCTCCCTCTTCTGTCCCATGTGTCCATGTACTAGTGTTAGCCCTCTGCGAGGGGAAAAAGGGCCGGTACTCACATGGTCGTCTCCTATCGCAGTGGTGGTCCTTTGCCCATGTTACCACCACCACCGCCACCACCACGACCATGATGATGATACAGCTCCACTCAGCTCCACTCAGCTCCACTCCACTCCACTCCACTCCGCTCATGCATAGCAGAAGACGCACGTGGGAGGGGCTCTACCTTACCTTACCTTACCTTACCGAACCAAACCCCCGCTTACTAGATAGATAGGTAGAGTAGAAGGAAACCTAGCAAAGAAGATCCACTTGCCGTCCATGGTTACAATCATAGAACGTGTACCCGCTCGCTCGCTACGATACCGGGGGGGAAAGGTATCCCAGGGGCAATTATCAAATCATATCATATCACATCACGTGCGGCTCTCACCGCACGCATCGAATCGAATACGAAGCGCAGAACAGCGGCAGGACACCACGCCCACCTTTTGGGTTTCCAATAGACAGAACAGTGCAAGACTCCTCGCTTCGGCGCGTCTTCGGTTCGCCTACCGGGGGAGAGAGGGCGTTTGGACGTGTTTCCGAATCGCGCATACGACTTGCTGCTGTGTCAAGGTTAACCTTTTAGGTTACATCACACCCAGCCATCGCTATGCGTGCCTTCTCATACATACAACCCACACAACACAACAACAATACACCCACACGCTCACATTCGGCGCCAACCACCTTCATTCTCAACCTTGCGCATCGCAACAACCCCAAGTCTCGGGTTTAGATGGCTAGGAAAATGCAGGAACGCACACATGTTGCCCTTTTGATATTGTGGGGAAGTGACTTGTGACTGCAACTAGAAAACTATAGGGGACTGAATGAAGAAGGTGCGAGCGAGGAGGCTATAATATAATTGAGATAAAAAAAGCCTGTATATATTCATTAGAATTTGAGACGTTTTGCATTGCATGATATTGAAAATTTCCCAGAATCATGGCGTAACACATGTTGCATCTTGCGCCTTTTACCTTCTCGACTCGCCCCCGTTTTGTCTCGACTCGACGTATATACAGGGTTTTGTGGCGAAATGCGGATGCTGAGGCGGACTGTTACGCGGAGAAGGTGGTAGCAGCAGTCTGCAAACGGACGTCGCAGTGCTGGCTGTGCTGGCTTGCGTGCTGGTAACGCCTTGTGATTTGCCATCCTGCGGGTCAGAAGGCCTGATGTGAGCTGAGCGCTCACAACTGCTACCGCCTTGGGTCTTAGGCGAACAGAAACCACGGACGGATTTGCGTGCTTATGGGTGGGGTGTTAGTTCCCGGCAGAAAGCGTAGCAATAGGAGTAGGAGCGTAGTAATGCAGCAGTGAGGATGATTTGACTAACGAATTGGGATATAATGCTGCTTGCAGGACCCACAATCCTAATTCAACAGTTGCAATGAGAGGTATAATGATATTTGATCTTCGTATCGCTTCATTACCTTGTCTCCCTTGAAATACCTCGTGATTCGTGTCCCCATCCATATTGTATCCAGATTCCATCGTCACGCGCAGAATCGAGCGCACTGCTCATAGAGATGAGCGTAGGCAAAGACGCGCGTCCGTAATAATTCGATCGAGCATGGAGATTTGCCGCCCGTCGTTCCTTCCAGGCCGACATATCCGAACACGTTGTTAAATCGGCCCTCCCTCTATATCCATATATCCCACCAAAATAAGCCGAGTAGGGTTCCATTGACGTCCTTCTTGACAATCTGGGAGCGCACCGGATTCGATTATGCCTGAGTCTCCTTCCGGGATGCGTCAATCCGAGAACCGGGCGCTCACAAGCCACTGCTACCTCGCCCCCGCGACCGAGAATCGACAAACAATCATGAAGTACACTCCAGCTCTTCTACGGCATCCGCTGCATCCTACGGCGCCTAACCAGGTCACCCCTCTTCGCTCCGCAGACGGCTAAATTCGACCCTCGTCACCACCCCACTAGTACACAGCCGTGTAGGCGTAAAATCGTTGAATTCCATTTTGCAGTCGTGATCGCCGTGCGCCGGAACATTCCAAAAACAATAGGGTATCGAGTAAGAAACGCGGGAAAGATGTTCACCAAGCATCGGAGAAGTACCGTTTGGATTTGTTCTTCACGGCCAGCGCTTTCGGGTCCGGGGGCAGATTGGTGTGATGGACGACGTGTGGGCGGTACACTGCGTCGACGGGGGGCATCCAATCGTCCAGTCCCAGCGGGAAATATTCGTACAACAAATCAGCACTCTCATCAGGACTGCTGATGAGCCCTACAGAGAAGGAGGGTGGCCTGGCGGGCGTCGATCGCTTCTTGACCTGGTCAGATGGAGACGCCGACTTCTTGGGCTCGTCATCGGTCAATGAGAGTGACACGGGAGCCATGCCTGATCGCTGCGGGGGCGCACTTCTTGAGATCTCAGGAGTGGACTGCGCATAGGGCGTAACGGCAGCCATCTGGGCAGATGGTGGATCGGGTGGGATCGCAGTCATGGCACCACCTGGCATCTTCCAATCCAGGTTGAAGTCAGGTGAGATCAGGGGATCGTTGGGATTGAAATCAAACGGAAGCTGCAACGAATCCATCGGCTTCGTCGTGGGCGTGTTCTGAGCATTGCTATGGCCCGTTTGAGCCGTCTCGCCCGTGGATGTCCTCGTGGGCTGATGTGGAGCATGAGCTTTGCGGATAGAGCCGCCTCCTCCGCTGATTGGCATATCCTTGCGGGATTGAAAATTCCGCGGGCTACGTCCTCGCACAATGATCGCACCAGAATGCACCTCGCATATTGGTATTTTCGTGCCGGTGGCAAGTGTGGCGATGACCTTCAGCCGCACGAGGAAGTGCTGCTGAAGCTCCTTTCTGCGCCCGTTGTTGGCAGTTGCAATCCGAAATTGCAGCCGCTTCCAGCTGATTGGGAAATTGACATAGTCAGAGTCCATGTCCTGGCCGGTGGAGAGATCGAGGGGGTACGAGGGCGGCTCCTTTTCCGTCTTGTCCTCTACTACGGCGGTGCTGCTCGCGGGCGTCTTCCAGGGTACGGAGATGATTTTGACTGGGTTGCCTTCGAGCGACTCGGTTGCGGAGATGGTGAGTTCCTGGCCTAGAATGGGAATCTGGTCGCCCTGCTCGGTCATGAGGAATTGTAGACTCCTAGGTAGCGTGATGGTGCCTGTTATCTGGAAGAGATTCCGGCGGTAGCAGGTGAGCTCGGTCGGGGCAGCGGCAATATCGCCAGCGGTGGCCCAAGGTGATTCAGCCAGGAAGAACATGCCATGCAGCTGGGCGGACATGGAGATGGAGACTCGTTGCATGGCGTAGTTGAGCAGCGTATACGGGACATTGGGCAGGGAGAAGCTGAGCAGCTTGTTATCGCGCTCGATGCTGGGGCTCTCGGGCTGGCCATTCTGGTCGGGGTGTAGCGGCTGGTCGTAGGCGCTGAGAACGTCGGAGAAGGGGTCTTCGTAGGCACTGGAGAAGCGCTTGAGCGGCGGGGGAGGCTGGAGATGGTGATGCTGCTGTTGCTGCTGGCCGAAGGCATCTTCGCTGCTGCGCAGAAAGGTCAGCAGAGAAAAGTTCATGGCGACGAGGAGTGCTTACCCGGCGAAGGTCTCGGCGTCGTAATTAGAGCGCTGGTCGAGGGCATCGAGCGGCAGCATGGGTACCGATAGCTGCTGGTCCGGTCCGGTTACGTTCTGAAGTGACATTGGGGCCGCCAAGTAGGACATGGTAATGGTGTCGAAGCCCTCCATGGCTGCTCTGCCGTCGGGGCCGGGTGGAGAAGCAATAAGGCGCGGAGGAAGCGCATGCGCGCATTAGAGGAGCGACTAGCTGGCGAAGGAGCCGAGGCGAGCGGTCGCTGGGAGGTGGTGTGGGCGGTGAAGGTGGAGGAGTGGGTGCGGAAGGGAGCCGACGAGGGCAGAGGGACGGCGATATGTGCAGAGACAGATGGGGGGAGGGGAGGGAGAGGCTGGGGGGTGGGTGTTTTGGCGAGTATGGGCGGAGAGGGCAGCGGGAGGGACGGCCGGGCGTGGTACCTAGCGATGGGCGGGCGGGCAGGCGGGCGGACGAGGCGATAGGCTCTGGGGGGGTTGAGCGAGCGGGCACGAAGCAATAGCGGTGGTCTGTCCTGGCGGGCGAGGCGGTCGCTGGTGAAGCTGTGCGACGGCGACGAGCCCGAACCGATCACATGCAGAGGCGGCCAAGACCAGCGGAAGAGTTGCCAGGAAGCAGAAGGGGTCCGACGGCTGGCAGGCTGCGAGGCCGCTGTTCTGTTTGGCGTGTGCCGGGTGGGGGCGCCCTGGCAGCTGGGCAGCTGGGCACACACACACCGGGGTACGACACAGACGCCCGCAGAGACAGGCGACGGCGACAGAGACAGAGACAAGCAGACGCTCCGCCGCCGCAAGGCAGACTGCCGCTCGCGCACACACACACGCCCACACCCACATACATACATACATACATGCGCACATACATGCACACACACACGCCCGCGGCTCGTGTGGCCGTGGCCTGTTGTCTGCGGGTGCTTGTGTGCCGGAGCCAGCTCGCCACGGCCGCCCCCCAACGGCCGCCTGGCGCTCTTCCAGAAGTTCGTTCTAGAAAAGACGCGGACGCTTCCAAGCTTCGATTGCGCTTCTCGAACAGCTCCAAGCGCCGCCGCCGTTGGGGCGATGCGATGCGATCAGCGGGGCCAGCAGCGCCATGGCAGCGCCCGGCGGCGTGTTTCGAGCAAAGGCACCAGCACCGGCACCTGCACCTGGCCACCTAACCACCCTAACCACCCCCCAACCAAGCCCGCCGTGGGGCTCCGACTCGCCCGATAAAAAAAGAAGCACCTCAAACGAGCCCAGAGCTCTATTTCAACGTCTGCCCTTCTGCTCTGCTGCCCTTCTGCCCCCCCTCGCTCGCCTCGTTCACCATTACTCTGCATGCATACCCGGGTGGCCTCGTCCTTTTGCTGCCGTCTTGGGCGCGGCTGCGCGTCAGCGAAACGGCTGCCGTCCTGTCTTCGACTCGCGCCATGTCGCCCGGCACGGCAACCCGAGCCGGCGGGATGCCTCAACAGATCGGGATCCCAGACTCCCTCTCGTCCCTCTGCCCCCCACGTCTGTAGCATTCATCCCGAGACCCCGTTCCCGTTGCGGCCACCACACCCGCACGAGAACGCCCGCGGCCTTCTCCATCGCTGCACCCCCGTCACCATGCTTCGTCCATGCACATCGGCCCGTTGCGCATTTTCAATTGCCAAGTATCGTGACATTTGGCCCTGCGTGGCACTGCTGCTACTAATATACATACATAAACTCCCTAGCGCCGCCTATCCCAAACGCCGTCGTCATGTTCCCTTCAGCTTTTCCCATATCGTGTAACCCAATAATGTCCCATTTATTGCGCCCAGATCCAAGCCCAGCCAGTCACTTACGATGGCGGAATCAATGTCCATGTCGCTGCGTCGCAGCTGACCTCCTCAAAGTTGTGCAGTGCCTCGAACCCCATGGCCGAGAATCCGTCAAAGTTGCCGTCTCCGTCCATCTACGCAATGTCAGCTCATGTACAACGACAAACCACCAGATGGCTACTCACATAATCAAGCAGGCAGGCA
The DNA here is from genome assembly GCA_030378425.1 of Periconia sp. TS-2. Classification (NCBI taxonomy): domain Eukaryota; kingdom Fungi; phylum Ascomycota; class Dothideomycetes; order Pleosporales; family Periconiaceae; genus Periconia; species Periconia sp. TS-2. Next base: position 226,714 of record JASNQO010000031.1, on the reverse strand, counting down.
TTGCATCCCTGGGCCTTGATCTGCCGCATCCCTAGCAGTACCAGCCCCTGGAGTAGCGTCGAGTATTCCCCCACGCCAGGAGAAATCACCGGCGACGAGATGCCCCCTGCTGCCTCGTTGAGGTCTTTTAACGGCGGGATGAACTCCGACACGCGTGAATGATGGTTGTAGAGCACAACCGTCCCCACCAGCGCCCCGTCCTCGGGTCGTTTCGCCCGGATGATGCCGCAAGCCGACGGGTCCGAAAGCGCAAGCTTGTACACCTCGGCCAGGCCTTGCCGATTGCTTGTCTTGATGTGGTCCAGGATCGGTCCAGCGTAGTCCCACCCGTACACAAGATCGAACTGGGCACCGGCGCTGGCCAGGCTTTTCGCCATCCCTTCGGGGGGTGTCCATGTCTGCAGATTGCGAGCCACCATGTTGCAGACCGGCCGAGAGAGGGCAGCGTTCCAGCCAAGATTGGCAAACCACGACCGCAATCGCTTCCTCTCGGTCCCGTGCCCAGTGGGAATCCCGAGGAAGATGCTTGGCAGTCGCGACCCAAGCTGGAACCGCTTGATCCCCTCCCTTTGCAGAAGCGTGCGAATCGCTCGGTTGTGGAGTGAGTGTCCGATGGATAGCTTTCGTCGCGCAGGGTCGACGAAGAGGGCACCAATGACGCCCGTACCAGTAGACTTGAAAAAGTAGGTCGAGCAGAACCCGTACAAAGCTTGGGTGCTGCTGTTGCGCACAACAAAATGAGACTCCTCGACCTCGGGATGATGCAGGATGAACGAGTTCGAGGTTGCACTCGAGAGCTCTGACCTTTGGTTTGGCGGTGTTCCATCCATGACCGCTGTGATGAGATTGTCGAGGGCGATCGCATCCCTCTCCTCAATGAAGTTCTCCACGAGCCAGTGCTGTCTTGAGTGATGCAACTTCTGGCTCTTGCTGATTGTCCCTGGCAACGTTCCAGTGGGCGTAAGCTCTCCAAACAAGACTTTAACCAGTGAATTCAGAGCCGTCTCTGTGAAGTCGTACGTGCAAATGTATGTGCCTATCGAAGAGTCCATTGCAAAGTCGTATGGGGAGCTCACTGCAACCACGATGAGTGGCTTCTCGCGTTTTTCGCCGCCAGTGGTGTATTGCATGTTACAGATCATAGAAACATGCTTCGTGAACCCATTCTGGTAGAGGTTTCGATTGGCATCTGCGGTTATGATCACAATCGCACTTGCTCTGTTTATCAGGTTCTCATGGACCGGTCGTACTCCATTTGCCGTGTAAGAAGTGTGCAGAACGCGCCCATTCCGCTGTCTGGCTAGAGATCGCCCGAGTTCGCGAAACACCCGCTCTCCACTCATGACAGACGAGCTCCTTTCCCACGCTGCAGGCTCTGGTGATGCCGTGTTTGCAGATTCAGACAAGATTCGAGACGCTGCAGAGGCGGCAAGGGGTTTGACGAGTGGCGTCAACAGTAGGAGCTCCTCTTCTGTGTCGATGATGTTTGAGAGCGGCAAGAGTCGATTCTTGTCGCGTACAACAGAGATCGAGCAATTGTATGCTTTCGTTGAAAGCGCGGTGTGGGATGGCTGGACGCTTTCCAGGTAGTTGACTCCAGGTGGATGCAAGGCCTTCTCCCATGAAGTGCACTTTGACTTCATGTTGAGAACCCTGCGGAGAGAAGTGTAGATCCTCTCTTTCGAGATCATCGCGTTCTCTATGCCTGTCCTGAGTCCCTTGAGTGCTTCTTGCTGGACCGAAAACGACCGACATAACAGTACTATGTCGCATCCAGCATTGACAGCCATGACAGTGCCACCGCCAACGCCAATGTTGTGGCTGAGGGCATCCATTTCCAGGCATTCGGAGACGACAACTCCGTCAAAATTGAGGTCAGTCCGGAGGAGACCATCGACGACCTGCTCAGACAAGCATGCATGCATGGCGTTGAGACCTGCTGATGACATTGCGCAGCCACCGACCATCATGGAATCAAGGCCTTGACGGATAGCATTTCGGAACGGTATCAGAGCGCTCAGGCTGAGTTGCTCCAGGGATTCGGTAATGATTGGAACATCCAGTGTGGAACCGAGAAACTCCAGGTTGCCGTAGGATGGGAAATGCTTGCCCAAGGTCACGATACCAGCGTCTTTGTAGCCTTTCATGAAAGCAACGCCGTAGGCAGAGACTTCTTGAGGATCATCACCAGCAGTCCTGACACCAAGCGGCTGGTTTCGAGCATTCGTGAGCACGTCCAGGCACGGCCCAAAGATCCAGTTGATTCCACAGGCCGATAGTTCTTGGGCCGTCGCCTTTGCGACCTGGTATGCAACTTCGGTAGAACCCGTCGCTGCTATGCCCATGCTGCTGGGGTATTGTCGAATATAGATCTCATCAAAAAGGCTGTTGACTCCGCCATTCTCCTGGTCGACCGCAATGGTCAGCGGGACTGGGTGGCCGGCATCATGGGCAATCTTCTGGAGTTCATAACACAGCTTAGTAGTGTCCTCGGCGGCTACAATGTATCAGCACGTTGCCAGCCACACGCTGTCGTGGTGAAACACATGTTTCTCACATTTCAAGTTCTTGGCTGTCAACAGAATGGAGCCAAGATAATGCTGTTCGATCAGCGTCTTGATGTGAGGCGTGACAGCCGTCCCATCGAAGCCCATCATGAACAGCTGGCCCTACATGATTCACCATTAGCATAGCCCTCTACCAGCTGCCTGCTAGACTGGATGCGCACCATGGTCCTGCATCCGGGCCGGTTAGCGAGCGCTCCAACACATGGGGAAATCTGGGGAAGCCGGAGTCTAGCAAGCGCACCTATTGAGATCATCCCAGATGGGATCCAGCTTCTCGGGCTTACCCGCCATGATGACGAGGCCTGTCGCGAAGGCGTTGAGGCGCGAACCGAGTCTGTGACGGGCGAGCGAGGCGTGAACGTGACTCCGAGCGGCCTGTTAACAACGAAGATGGGGAAAGGGCGTGATTCTGCAACGGTAGCATTCACGCGGACCGAGGCGCTAAGCATGGACCACTTTTTATCGACACCTCGCTCGTCCTGGTGGCGGGTGAGACGTGCCCCTCCCTCGTCCGCTATCACAGCACACCCTCCGCGATACCACGTCAAATGCTACCGCGGCCATCCTGGTTCTCGTGCTAGCCTCTCACAGTCGATCGCCTGCTAACGTTCATCGTTGTGTAACATCGGACGCCCACTAATCAGAAGCCGGCCAGCGGGAACGTTGCGCTTTGAAGCGGCAAACCGACGTCTTTGCAGCGATTTTCCACCGCGTGATGGCGAAACAGCGTCACAGCGGAGCGATGCGGAAACCTGTAGTTCTGATAAGAGAAGCGTAGGTTGCTGTCCATTCCGACGGCTGTTGAGCTTGTCTCAACCGCATCTGACTTGACCATCTTTCCATTTCCGGTCGCACTGTGCCTTCTTTAGTGACGTCTATTCCACCCTATCCTCATACTCTAGCATCGCTCTCATCACGATGCCGTCTGCTGTTCCCTCCAACAACACCGCTGCTCCTCCTAGGACAGCGGGCGTGATCAAGTTCACCAATTGCCTGCTGGTCAAGGGCAGCGAACTTGTCAACGACGATCTCTGGATCAGCTCGTCAAGCGGCAAGATCCTAAACGGGCAGGAACTGCTCTACGAGCAACGCACAGCGCCTGATTCAATCATCGACCTCGGCGGCCGTATTCTGTCGCCCGGTCTCATTGACGTGCAACTCAACGGAGCTTTCGGCTTTGACTTCTCAGTCATCCCAGAGGACGGGTCTGCTAGCTACGGCAAGGGAGTGCATCGAGTCAATCGAAATCTAGTCAGGAGGGGTGTGACTTCGTATCTGCCTACAGTCACCTCTCAGCGACCTGAAGTCTACCACAAGGTAATACGATTTGATCGTCTATCAGAAGAAGGGATTCTAAGTACCGTATAGGCACTACCCTTCCTTGGACCCTCTGGAGCCAGTCGAGATCCTACCTTAGGCTCCGAATCGTTGGGCGCACACGTCGAGGGGCCCTTTATCAGCCCCACTAAGAATGGCATCCACAATGTTCACGTCCTTCAGACCCCGCGAAACGGGGTCTCAGACCTAGAGGCTTGCTATGGCGCGCCCAACCTTCAATCCCCCTCCACAGTCAAGCTCATCACTCTCGCACCAGAGCTCCCCGGAGCACTCTCCTGCATCAAGACCCTGACCGATCGAGGCATTATCGCCTCAATCGGCCATTCCGAAGCCTCCTACGAAGAAGCAAAACTCGGTATCAAAGCCGGTGCAACCAAGATCACGCATCTCTTCAACGCTATGCTTCCGCTCCACCACCGCAACCCCGGCATCTTCGGCCTGCTCGGCACAGCATCTTCCACCATCGCAAAGCCCTACTTCGGCATCATTGCCGATGGAATCCACATCCACCCTACATCTATCAAGATTGCGTGGAATGCGCATCCCTCAGGTCTTATCCTTGTCACCGACGCCATGCGCCTTGCAGGCATGCCAGACGGCATTTACGACTGGACTAATGGCTCGAGGATTATCAAGGAAGGTGCGATGCTGACGCTAGAGGAAAACGGAAAGATTGCGGGAAGTAGCATTGAGCTAATCGACTGCGTGACGAACTTTCTCAATTGGACTGGCGCCAGCGTGCCTGAAGCATTGGAAGCGGTTACCGAGACGCCGGCGAAGATGCTTGGTGTGCAAGACGTGAAGGGATGTTTGAAGGAAGGTGCGGATGCAGATCTTGTTGTTTTGGATTTGCAAGAAGGGGCTGTGGGCGCCGAGAAGAAACTTGTGGTTGATCAGGTGTGGAAGTTTGGAGTCAAGGTTTTTGATAAGACTGATGAAGCATAAGATCTCAGATTTCAGATTATTAGGATATGGGAGAAGGGTCTTGAAATTGCAACCTCTGGTAAGGACGGTGGAGGAAAACCAGCTCAGTATCTCGTTCACGACAGTTATATCGTAGATTTTCATTAGATATAGAGCATCATGAGACGAGAAGATACCCATAGACGCATTGCATATTGCGTAAGAGCATTTATAGAATCATAGACACATTTGTTTGTTTGTTCAAACTGTGTATACACACGTGCATCCATTGTGATTTGTAGTCGTTCGCAACGTTGCTTGATTCGATTCTAGCTTGCTCGACTCCGAAACCCATAAACTACAACATGCCATTGAGAAAAGAACAGACATTCAGAAAGACGTGCCTCCGCTATGCTACAACATTGCTTAAAGTAGAGAGAAGACGAAGGAAGAAGAAGACAAAGCTCGCTATGCAGAAGAAAATGTACAGGAATCGTTGGAAAATGAACAAGGATGAGAATTTGGAAAAGGAAAGCAAGGAAATGATGACAAAAATTAGCGGCCCTTGAAAGTTAAATGTGCCTCAAACGCAGAATAAGAGAAGGCCAATCGTTTGTCCTGATGATTGGCCGACCCAGTCGTGTCGGGCTAAACTACGCTCATCCATTAAGTCTCTCGCTGACATCACGTCTGTGCACTTCATCACAGAACCCCGTGCTCGGGCACGACATGGGGGTTGGACACTTTGCTGGTACGACAGCCCCCCGAGAACCGCTATATCCTCAGGAATGTGGAGTACCCCCGAAATCCGGCATTCCATGACAAGACGGCGGGTAGAAGAGTTCATGATCGACATGGACCAGAGGGGTATCGATGTTTGATCCGGTATCTCGAAATAAATCGGATCGAGTCGTCATATGAATGGTGTGGTGTGATGTCGCTCTTTAGCAGCATCTGCCTCCCTTGCTCTTTCTCGTCCGTGTAATGTCCTCTTCCCATTGCTGCTGTTCCCCACCAATGTTCGGTGTCGTGGGAAAGCCCATCCAACTACGTCTCTTATCTCCTACTCCTACTCTGAAACTCCCATTTCCGCTTCCAGGATGATCGAAATAACTGTTGACATTGCCGTTACCGTTTACACCGGGTGTGATACCACACAAAGCAAGTTGTCTCTGCTCCTCTTCTAGCTTGCGTTGTTGCTGTTCCACCAGTTTCCTGGTTATGACTCTAAAGACTTCGTCTACACCCTCTCCGTCTTTTGCGCTAATCTCGTGGCAACAGTCCCACCCAATATCCTGGCCCCAGAATCCACTCGAACGATTGCTCTGTGGTGACGCCATGCCTCCACTTTGCCAACCTGAAGATACAGGTTGAGCTTGTGTCGCCTGATTCGGATACAGGTGCTCTGCTACGTAGGCTATGCAGCGCTCGAAGGGGACCTGACGCTTCGAAGGGTCTTCAGCCACCACATCGGACTTCGTGCCTACTACGTGGAGGATTATATCGTCGCCAAGATTCTGCTTCAGCTCTTTAAGCCAGCGGCCCATTTCCTCGAAGGAGGTGGGGTCGGTGATGTCATAACAGAGGACACCCGCATTCGCCCCTATTCAAAAGTACAGAGTCAGTGTTTTGCACACCAAGGATCATGGTTGCGACACAGCTCGCTGAAGCTCAGGCCTCCGCGCTGGGGCCCAAACTCGATGATCGGGCACCAGACGAATGTGACACGTTTGCAAAACAAATCACATAGGGAATGCGGTGTAGAGAATGGGGGATTCGAGCGACTAAGGGCGCTCATTGCATGTCGCTGCGCTCGCAAGGTGTGCGGTGTGCGACTCGAAACGTACCTCTATAGTACAGTTTCGATATAGACCGAAACCGCTCCTGGCCTGCTGTATCCCATATTTGTAGGCGCACCACGGTGCTAGTGTCGATATCGGCCACTCGCTTGGTCAGAAAGGAAGCGCCTACGGTAGACTGTGTTGCGGGCGGTGTGAAGGCATTCTTGACGTAACGGTTGACGAGCGAAGTCTTTCCTACGCCCTGGCTCCCCAGAACCACAATCTTTGCCTCGAGGTTGTTCGACATGGCTCTTATATTGGATCCAGTTTGCTAGTGGGTCGCAGAATACGGAACTGTTTCTCGTGTGCGAGCGTCAGGCGCGGCGGCGCTGTGCCGGACGGGGTGCGATCAAGTGAACGTTGCGGCCACCGAGGTGGCTGTTCCGGTCTGGGGATGAACAAATAGATTAGTGGGTGGGCGTCGAACCAGTCTCATGGCGTGTGCAGGAGGAGTATTGCAATGGAGCTGTGGTAGGTCTCACAGTTGGACGTAGTCATGTACCTACGGACTCGGACTGTCAACAAGTGACATATTGGCGAGCGTTTGCCGCGGGTGGCTTGGCCGGAGGAGGACCGCATGTGACCCATCCATTCAGCCACGGCCCGCTGATAGGTGTCATTATGATGCTACGGGCTAGGCAGTGTGTTGCGCTTTGCAGAGGAAGAGAGATCAATCGCAGCCAAAATTCTTTCAAGGTGATGTTCAGCGTCTATTTATTGGAAAATCGGCAGCCAGCTGGCTCCTGCATCCGTGGTCGGCGCCACTGGGCCTTGCATTCTTGTCTCCCCGCATCCGAATCAAGGCAGACGGCCCGAACCACGGGGCTGGAGAGAGCTGCAGTGGGAGCTTGGGAGACGAATGCGCGTCTCGTTACCAAGTGATCTGACCCGCACCAATCTGCTCTTCCGTTGGTCCATCGCGAAGCTCCGCGCGAGGCGGACGCCGTCTCCCCTATGGGCGCATTGGAATTACTAAAGCCCGACCGGGTTCCTTGATTTGAACATTCCTCTGCCCAGCCTGGGGCAGATCCGACGCTGCGGGGAAAGATGGACCGAGGCGAGTCAAAAAGTTGTCGCCGTCATCATCCTTGACATTCCGTCCGCGGCAGTCGACTTCGTTAGTGGCTGGGAATAAAATCGATCAAGATTTCATATCTTGCGGACGACCTGTTGTCGATTCCTATCTCCATCATTCTTAATAGTCTTGGGCGGATTTCTCGTTCGGAGGAGCGCAATTGACACGCCACCGAAATAATGAATCACAACAGCAACAACACGCAGGGCGATAAGCTCACCGGCGAGCAGGTTGCTGAGCACAACTCCAAGGACTCATGCTGGGTCATTGTCCACGGTCGCGCCTACGATGTGACCGAGTTCCTACCAGAGCACCCGGGAGGGTCCAAGATCATTCTGAAGTATGCTGGCAAAGACGCGACCGAAGAATTCGACCCGATCCACCCTCCCGATACGCTTGACAAGTACCTTGACCACTCGAAGCACCTGGGAGAGGTTGACATGAACACTGTAGAGCAAGAGGAGAAGGAGGCTGATCCGGACGAGGAGGAGAGGCAGAAGCGCATCGAAACCATGCCAATTCTGGAGCAATGCTACAATCTAATGGACTTCGAGGCTGTCGCGCGGAGAGTCATGAAGAAGACCGCCTGGGCGTATTACTCGAGTGGTGCCGATGATGAGATAGTATGTATGAAGATGAGACCTAGGACTCTATTCCTAACAAATGAGTAGACTATGCGCGAGAACCACAATGCCTACCACAAGATATGGTTTCGACCTCGGATACTCATTGATGTAGAAAACGTCGATACCTCTACCACCATGCTCGGAACAAAGGTCGACATACCTTTCTACGTTACTGCGACCGCCCTTGGCAAGCTCGGAAACCCTGAAGGAGAAGTCCTTCTCACAAGAGGCGCTAAGAAGCACAACGTTATCCAGATGATCCCAACCTTGGCTTCATGTTCCTTCGATGAAATTTGCGACGCGGCAGAGCCCGGTCAGGTTCAGTGGTTACAACTATACGTGAACAAGGATAGGGCAGTCACGAAGAGGATTGTGGAGCACGCCGAAAAGCGTGGCTGCAAGGGTCTCTTCATCACGGTCGATGCTCCACAACTCGGCCGTCGGGAGAAAGATATGCGCTCAAAGTTCTCAGACGTTGGCTCGAACGTGCAATCGTCCTCGGGCGACGATGTAGACCGAAGCCAGGGTGCCGCACGCGCCATCTCGTCCTTCATTGACCCGAGCCTCAGCTGGAAGGACATTCCCTGGTTTCTGAGTATTACTAAGATGCCCATTATTCTAAAGGGCGTCCAGTGCGTTGAGGACGTTCTTCGTGCCGTCGAAGCTGGTGTACATGGGGTTGTACTGTCTAACCACGGAGGTCGTCAGCTTGACACCGCGCCCTCCGCTATCGAGGTGCTCGCCGAAGTTATGCCTGCACTTCGCGAACGCGGCTGGCAAGATCGCCTCGAAGTCTACGTCGACGGTGGTGTACGACGAGCTACCGATATTATCAAGGCCCTATGTTTAGGTGCCACGGGTGTCGGTATTGGACGTCCCTTCCTCTACGCCATGTCCGCCTATGGCTTGCCTGGTGTGGATCGCGCTATGCAGCTGCTCAAGGATGAGATGGAAATGAACATGCGACTGATTGGTGCGGCGAAGGTCTCAGACCTGAACCCGACAATGGTAGATGTACGCGGTTTGGGCATGCACACGGCCATTGTACCCGAGGACACGCTGGGTCGCAATGTCTATGATCCGCTAGTTGGCCCCAAGGAGAAAGCTAAGCTGTAGGGGAGTAGGGCGCAATTGTATATTTTGTACATAGGCATTCGCACATGGAGTTTGACCAGGACATGCCATTTTTGTATTTGGATCGAGTTAGATACATAACACATCGTCACGTTCACAAACATACCGCAATATACCTTCTCATGATGGGCTTCGCCACAGTCTTTGAACACGGTAATCTTCGCGCTACACCCGTCATTGTAGGCTGATACTTGATGGTGGCATCGTGTCGCAACTGAGCCCACATTAGGTTACGGGCCTACACGCGAGATTCCCAGAAAAGACTTGCATGTGAAAACGTAGCGTCGCGAAACTTCTGTTGGATGGAGTGATGGTTCCAGAACGCCACTTTAGCCACATGCACGGCCACACTACGTCACTAGACGCGTGCTTGCCTGCTTCGCCCCTCCCCCTCGTTCTCCAACTAGTATACGCATCACGTCCTTTATAACACGCTGCACCCTCCATTCTTCTTGTCTCACACTCAGTCTCAACTTCTTCTCTAGCATCCCACCCCACACCTTACAACTCTACATCGACCGATCAACAACCCGCTCAAACGCACGCAAAAATGGCTAGCACCGTCCACGTCGAAAACATCAGCACCAAGACGTCTGAAGACGAGATCAAGTCCTTCTTCAGCTTCTGCGGGAAGATCTCCTCCATCTCAGTAACACCCACCCAAGAAGACACCCAGTCAGCATCCGTCACCTTCGAGAAGGCCGCTGCTGCAAAGACGGCCCTGCTGTTGGATAACACCCAGCTCGGTCCCAACTCCGTGCACGTCAGCTCTTCGAAGTCTCTCGACGAGCTTGCCGGCGAGAAATCTACCTCCGCTGAGGATGCCAAAGATGGCGACCACCACCTAGAACAGGAAGAGAAGCCTCGTGCTCGCATCATCGCCGAGTACCTCGCGCACGGCTACACCATCTCTGATAAGGCCATCGAGCGTGCTCTCGCTATTGACCAGCAGCATGGCATCAGCACCAAGTTCACCAGCACTCTCTCGGCCTTTGACCAGAAGTTCCAGGCTACGCAAAAGGCACAGGCTGTCGATACAAAGCTCGGTGTGACAGACAAGGTGACTGCTGGCTGGCGTGGTCTGACCAGCTACTTCGACAAGGCGGCAGGTACGCCGACGGGCCAGAAGTTGAGGCAGTTCTACGCAACGGGCAATAAGACGGTTATGGACGTACACAACGAGGCGCGCCACTTGGCCGATCTTAAGAAGGGAGGTGCTACAGGTGAGGGCAAGCCGACGGTCGAGGAGGCAGGCGTGCACACGGTCCCGGGATCCGACAAGACGCAGTGCAGTTGCCAGGCTGAGGCGGGCAAGTGCCCGTGCCCTGAGGGCAAATGCGCTTGTGCTGGTTGCGCGAAGGCTACGAGCGATGCTCCTGCTGCTCCCGCCGCTACTGCTCCGTCCACCTAAGTATTGCATGGTTGAGGAACCGAAAAGAGATTGCGGGTGATTGATGATTGATTTCACTTCTGGCGATGGTTAGCATTCACGACATGGTATTGCGTGTGGTTTCATGATGACGAATGAGTATGGATGGGTTTCCTTCAGTTAGTTTGTATAGCTTCTTACAAATGAAGTCGTGTCAACATTTCAACCATGTTTGCCTAGTGCAATTAAAATAGGTGACGGATCAGGTACACCACGACGAAGTGCAAACCATTCGGAGCCCATCAATCAATGATAACTAATATCCAATTTTCTACATGCCTATGCTTATGCCTATCTCGCCTCATCAATCCAGATATCGTACCTAGGTATCCAATCATATACACATCCAAATTCAAAAGTCGTCACAGCTACACGATTCCAAACGCTCATCAAGCGAACGCTCACTGCATATATATACCACCAAGAAAACCCTCCTTTGATGACCCCGAATCCCCCAAAAGAAAAAACTCAAATGCGACGAAGCCTCCTCTTTACCAGACTAGAAAAAAAAAACAATGTCCAGCCCAAAACGCCAAAACGATGCTAAATCAGGTATCGTAAAAAAGGAAGGTGATGATTGCGGGAGAGAAAAACGCAGAGAGAAGAAAACTTGGATACGCGGTGTGGGAAGGAATGGGGAAATGTTTTATGTGCTGGGAAGATTCGAAATACAGGTTTCATCAGCTCTGGTGACTGGGCTGATTTGGTTCCGTGGTCGACGCAGAGCCCGACGGGGGTGCTTCGGTGTTGGTGCTGTTTGGCGCAGGACTGTCGTCTCTCCTCGGCGACTGACGTTCAGTACTGCTCGACGACTCAGCAACGGGTGCTGGACTCTCGTCGCCTCCGTTTGCTGCTCTTCGCCTCGAACTGAAGACGTCGGATAATCGGTAGCTCATCCGCCTGCTCCTGCGATCTCTTGGGACATCATCGGAGCTCGCGTTTGCGCTTCCACCCGTCACGTCGCCGCTCTGGTTGCGCCTTTGTTCGCGTAGGCGGCGTAAGGCGGAGATGCGTTCGTCTGCGGAAGCATTTGGTCTAGAGCGGAAAGATAGGAGATCACGGAACTGTGAACGGCGTCGGTGTGATGCTTCTTCTGTCGTGGATTGTAAGGGAGGGGCAAGGTGGTCGGATGCTTCACCTTCGGCGCCTTCGGTTGAGGTGCGGGATTCTGTGGGACGAAGGTCGACACGGCTGAGCACTCTCGTTAGCATCTGATCCAACATTGCCTTGGAGCTTGGAGAAGAGTCAAGGTGACTTACCACAAAGGACATGTTCCCGAAACGTTGAGCAACCACGGATCCACACATTCGGGATGGAACTTATGGTCGCAGGGTAGCACGCGAATGTCCTGACCCTTTTCGAAATCATCCGTGCAGATGGAGCATCCAAGGCCTTCTTGCGTGGCATCGTTCTGTGAGGTTGACGAACCCGCGACTGCTGGTTGAGCAGCTGCAATGCCAGATTCCAGATCCGTATGGTTTTCACGATCTGCCACTTGTACTTCGTCTGCTTGGCTTCCTCTCCTCTCTTCATTATTCGGCTGGGTGTTCGTTGCCCCTGTCTCAGCACCAGCTTCGTTCGCATTTACGTCCCGAGTCTCGCCCGCAGATCCTAGTTCAACATCCGTTGGTTTGGGCGGCTCCTTATCCCCGAATTTGACGATAGGGATTGTGTCCAAGATAGCTCTTCCAATTCCTCTGGCCCTGCTCTGCCTGGGTCGTCCTAGTACATCCCTGGGACCATAGCGATCGGGATGTCTATGCGCTCTTACCGCACCTGTGACAATGATGACCAGGAAGAGTGCTGTAATGATTCCCGTAATGCTATACAAGATGATCATTGCCACGGCTGTTGAAGGACTAGGTCCGAGCGGGTTTTGTTGCGTCTGGTTGTTATTTCCATTGCCATTCTGCTCGTTCGCATCTCCGCTGCTTCCACTTTGTACCACCTTGACAAAGAACTTGTTGCTGACAGGCTGGGCGCTGAGTTGATCGTATAGCGACTTCGAGTCGGACTTTTTTGTCATACTGAAGATTGGAAAGGTCTGAAGCACGGGCTGAGGGTTTGTGTAATTGCAGTAATCCGTTGAGGTGCTGTACAGTACAGCTCCGCTAATATTCTTGCTTTGCATTATCTCAAAGAAGATGGTGTTGGCCTGTAGATTACCTGGGTAATCATCGTCGTTGCAACTGATATACGCAATGTCCTCGTCGGAAATGTTCGCGTACGTTTTATCCGTAGTGAGAAAGAGTTCGCCATTAAGCTGCATGATGTGCGTCAGTGAACCGCTGCGGGATATGGGATCGTAGAGAGGTTATGTCACTTACACCCTTCCTCGCGGCCTCCTGTGACACCGGTACCACGGTGGATAGGTTCTTCCCGCTGGAATCCTGCAGTAGAGTGGTTCCTCCAGATCCAATGTTCGTGCTACTGTTGGAGGCTTCGATGTCGGCTGTGGCTACCATGGCGAAGAGTGCGGCTGTCAACTGCCATGGCAGCCGCGAGAGAGTCTTCACTAACATAGTGCCTTTAAGCTATGTTCTTTTCAATCGCCTCCTTGCGAAGTTTACGTCTGTCGGTGCGATGGCGGGTTCGCAACAGTCATGCGTCGAGCGTCCGTGTTGTATGTATATCGTCTTATCGATGACCGGTCGCATGCGCCATGCGGACGAAAGATCCCAGATCTCTCTGCTCAGCCCTAGCCCAGCTCTTCAAAACGATGTCCCGTGATTCCAAAGAGTTCCGGATGCTCCGCGTCCACTAAGCCCTCATCACAACGCCCTGGTCGAGCGGTTCGCAGCCAAGAAGTGAAGTTCGTCGGAAGAACTGGAAGACGCGGGTGTCAGCGCCAGAAAGGCGGGCAGCTCGGCGCGATAGTCGGAGCTCAGCGTTCGACCCCCGCCGGCAAGATCGCCGCGCGCGCCCGTGTATGATGCGTGCAAGGGACTCGAGATTCAAGCAATTTGGAATCTGCGCGTTGCCACGCAAATCTCCTGGCTCGAGGGCCTGCACTGCTGCATCTGAAACCCGGATTTCGAACAAGGTGCGCGATTATGTATCGTCGATTGTAACTTTTTTTACTCCGCCTCGATGATCCTCCACGCGACCTCCGGCAAAGTGCTGCTTCTGTCCAACCAATTTGCTCGTACGAGGTTGCTCTTACTGGACCTCTATCCGCCCTCTTCCAGGCTCAGCCTCCAGCCTGTTTTGATTTTAAATCTGAGAGCGTATCCCACAGCGTATCTGCGGGGAGCGTACGCAATCTCCAGCTCCCAGAATCCCATCCCTTGCTCAAACAAGTTCGCCGAATCTCAAACAAGGTCTCGGCGCTTCGTGCATCCGAGACAGTGTAGCCCCAATCCACGTGTGTCCAACCGATGTGATATCCGCTACGTGAAAAGCAACACCCACGTCCACATTAGCGATGCGACACACACCAGCCCGTCAAATAAGCCAATCATAAGCACACTCAATTTCCTGCTTTCGTCTATTTGCTGCAGACACATCGCGTGAAAAAGCAGGTATAGTTACAACATCCCTGAGATCGTCAAGCGAGGTTCAGAGCAAACAACCATCTACCGTTCTCCGCTCAAGTCGATTGTTGCAAAGCATGTTGAATCTGAATTCAAATTTTATACTAAGCGCTCTGACGAGTAAATAATCCAAAACCTCAACGCCTGTGCTATGCGCCTGGAATGCCCAAGCAGATCCTTTCGCCATGATGCAGGTGGAAAAAAGAAACATCGACTACCCCACGCCGCTAATTTGAAGCGCCATCCATTCTATCATGGACAACCCAAACAATGCATTCTACCCACGGTATCGCTTGAGACCCTCATCGCCTGACATGCCTGAACCTTGACCTGGTATCGGACTTGCTCGCTCCCCCCGTCCGATCGTCTTGAGCTCATTGACTCAGATTGCTCCTCTATGGCCCAGGCCTAGCTAGCGCGGCATTGAGGTCAGTACCATACTTTGGGCGCCTGGGAAGCTGGACAAGTAAAACCCGCAAATGACTACGAGGTATGAGAGTATGAGGATTGAGCCCTTGAAATAATTGCTCTTCCCTTCGCCGTACATGTAAGATAGTAGGAAGACACAGAGGATGACGGTGACCATATCCCATTGGGGAAAGATGAGAGCTGCAAACGCCGTTAGTGGTGTTGCGACTTTTGAAGTGGACGATTCTCTGCTTACTAAAAGATTGGTGTATAATCTCTGCGGGGTCGATGAATCTGTTGTGTATAGCGCTATACAGCACAAGAGCCGGGATCTGCAGAAGGAGCACTTGCAAGGCGTATGCTGATCCAATCTCCATGGATAGTGCAATGTTGCCGTTCATGGCGAACGAAATAGCGTTCTACAATATTAATCAGTACTTTGGTCCAAACATTTCCGAATGTTTACCCACCAAGAACTCAGTAGTGTTTGGCACCAGCGCAAACAACGTGATACCCAAAAACTTCTCATCAATGTCAGAACCCTCCAAAACTGCATCTACAGTGTTAACTAGGATCTCAGCGATGACCGCATATGCGACTGTCGCGGTAAGAAGAATCGCAGAACTCTTTGCTCTGCTCCAATTCGGTGCATCGTGTCCTCCGGATGTATGACCTGGTGCAGAAGTCTCGTCATGGGCCTCGAGCGTTGCCGTCGCCGTTCTGTGATGATGAGGTCGTTCGTGTCCCTTGGCAGGCGTTGAAACCATATGAGCAGCTTTTCGGGGTGCCTTTACAGCATCACGGGTTGCAAAGGCAGTGGTTGCTGCTGCAATTTCTGTGATCTGCCGTACCAGTGATTGGTTGTCTCGCTCTGAAAGGCCCTCTAGATGGAATCCTACGCTCTCCGATGGTTCGTCTCCATCTTTTGGGGGGACAACATGCGGTGTCTGTGCACCAGACCTCGAACCTGGTCTTCTCTGCTCGGGGCTTTCAGGCCTTTCAGGTACTGCCTCATAGCCCACCTGCTGCAGGGTTTGGCCGACGATGCGCTTATACAACTGAGTATTTCGGATATCCGCACGCGACACAGAGGTGCTAGTTGCTTGCCTGGTAAGCGTGTTAGGGAATTCAAAATGCCCGCTCTGACTGAGCTGACTTGTGGACAAGTCCAACGGCCGTTTCTCGTCGGGTTCAGTACTCCAAATGACCGCGGCATGCGTTCTCAGCGTGAACAATAATCCAATGACATATGACAGAAAGAGACATCCAGCACCAAAGTAGACATACGGTCTCACTGCTTCCTCGTAGAAGCGGTCCTCAACGGCAGGTATCTGGATATAGTGGCATCGTTGGCAATCTCGTTCTTGCTTTGGTGCGTCTCGGTCTGGATGACAGGAGCTGCACTTCAGCTCATGATTGCCGTAGATTTGGTAAAATAAAGTTGGTCCAAACGCGCCGATGACCGCAAAAAGCAGCATGGTGGATGTCACACCAGCAGACTTGACATTGAAACGCTGTGTCTTCCGTTTCAGAGCACCAAAGCACATGGATAAGCCGGGGAGGAACAGGACACCAGCAAAAATGCTACCAATTATGCTGCCCTCGACAAGCTGAGCTTTGCCCTCGTTCAAGGCAACGCAGTAGAGGAACACCTCGACCACGGTAGAGAAAAAGGCATTGATCGTAGCGCCGACTCCCATGGATGACTGGGCTGAGATGGAGGCCACCGCTTGGCCAATGAAGTATGCCAAAGGGATGATGGAGGCCAAGGCAAGAACAAAGACGAAGAATTGATCGGTCAGCGGAATATTGAGGCCGAGGGCAACATCCAAGACCCAATAGTCAAATATGGTGAATGCAACCAGGCCGAGGAGATTGATGAGAAAGATGTTGGTTCCATCGATGGTGTACTTCCAATATTTGAAACCTACAGCACGGTAGGTGCACAACAAGATCGATGAAGACTCGCCTGAGCGCCGCACAGTACCGCTATCAGAGTGGAAAGAGAGAGCTAGCGGATGTCGTCGCAGGTGGTCGAACAGGAGTAGAGTGACTTTGCCCATAGGGATGCTGAAGACCAGGAACCAGCAGATACCCGAGACCAGGAACAGGGCCGGCGTGAAGAGTCCATAGAAGAAGATGAAGAAGATGACACGGCCAACATTCCACTTTCCACGGCCGAACAACCTTCTCTTAGTCTTCGCGGTGTCTGAATGCGATATGTTGGCGCGTCCATCCCTTCCTAGCAAACTAGTCGTTTCGTTGGTAGAATCCATACTGCTCCTTCGCCGCCCGATCAGTGACCCAGCACCGCCTGTAGGTCCAAAAAAGAGACGGCCTTCCTCGATATCGCCGCTCTGCCACTGCTCGTATTCACTGATGCTGCGGCCCTCGCCTTCATCTTCTTCGGCATATGCTTCGTCTTGCATCAATTTCACGTACTTGCCGAAGGGGTAGAAGATATAGAGGGCGAGGTGGAACAAGAGACGTGAGTACTCCATACAGCTGTCTGCAAATCCGAACAGAGCACACAGAAGACCACCAGCAGTGCAAATCAGGGCAAGCCACCAGCCAAAGGCCAAGGTCCACACAATATTAAAGAGCAGCAGCCAGTTGCTGACATAGAGACCTGGAGTCGAATGGATATCACCCTCGGCATTGCGTTGCACCGAACGGTCCTTCTTGTATAAAGCGGGCTTCCATATCCTGATTCCGAATGGATGCGTGGTATTGATAGCTTCTTGACGGTCTCTGAGCGTAAAACTCTCCGCATCGCTAAGATCTTCATCCTCGTCATCGTCGAGGCTGTTGCCACTATCCTCGTCTGGCCTCAGCGTCTCCTCGCCTGAAGACCCCGGCTGCACATCCGAGTCTGTCGGTGCGCCGGCACGCGTCTGCTCGGTCGCATCACTATCCTCAGAGCTCAGCGTTGGGAGTCCGGGGGCCTGTGCTGCAGTTCTTCGCCGGATTGTTGATGGCTTGCGGCGCAACGTCTGGCCTTGGCCTGGTTTTGCCTGCTTCTGCGGTTGCTGTTGCGGTTGCTGTTGTTCAGACAAATCCTGGCTAACTTCATCCTCGGCATCGTCGACCGAGAACTCCTGGCCCTTGTACGGATAGTGTGCCGAGGTATTCCTTCGGCTCATGGACGGCTTCTTAGGCTTGATTTGGTCGGTCGGGTTGTTTTGTTGTCGTCGGTCGATGGGCGAGGTGATGGACCCTGCATTTACTTAGTCTCTACGGTTCTGGGCAACACCAGCGCGCTTTCATACCATATCCCAATGTTTGTGTCTGTGTGATTTGCGGTCGTCTGCGCGCCGTCTCAGAGCTCGTAGCCGTCGTATGCTGGCTCGCCGAAGGAGAGGCGCCATCATAATCTGAATTTCGGCGCGAGATGTTAGCTGACGACGGGCCGCTTCTCCCGGACGTGGGAGGGCGATCGCTTTCTCCCATGGCGGTTGCCGCGCTGCGCGAAGAAGTAGCGAGAGAACGTGATGCAGGCTTCGCCTGGAGGATCTATGGCGGAATGTGTGGGCGGGACGGCTCAAAACGCGACCACAAGGTGATTGCGGCGGAGAGCAGAAGATGCCAGCGAAGGCATCGTACGCGAGATGCGGCGGCGTGCCTAAGGAGAGGTTGGAGGGGCCTAGCGGCGTCACCGTACAGATGACACTGTTTGGTGTGCATCAGCCATCCATCCAGGAATCAAGCTGCAGCTACAGACGTCGATCCGAATGACGGGTCGCAGAGCCGCGATACCCCGCCACGAACTACACCTGTATGCTGCAGCATTGTAGAAGGGATCACTTACATGGCCAAACTCTCTTTCAGAGTAGGGGTACTTTTTCCCGTGAATGTAGTCGCCCGGTGGAGCTTAAACACGCGTGGTCGTGGGCCCGTGGGGAATAAGATGGGCCAGAATCCCTGTCAGTGCACTTTCCCGTAGTTGGCTTAGCCGGTTTCACGGCAACGCATCATTAGTTTCGCCGGCATTCCGAAAGCTTCGAGCGAAGCACATGGTGACGGGTACCTTGCCCGCTATATCCAAACACAGAACATCAAGCTGCTTTTTTCATCTCTGCCATAGAGCCCGCCCTACCCAATACTTTGCTCTCTGATCATCTCAGAACAGCATCAACGCCGAACCCGCCCGCCTACCTCGCCGTCACGCGCCCCGCCGCCGCCATGGCGCTCGACACCTTCTACCACAACAAGATCGAGGCGATGAAGCTGGAGATAATACAGGGCCAAGCAGTGCTCCGTCGCCTTGAAGCGCAGCGGAACGATTACAATTCGAGAGTGAGGCTATTGCGGGAAGAGCTCGGTCTTCTTCAGCAGCCAGGCTCTTATGTCGGTGAGGTCGTAAAGGTTATGGGTACTAAGAAGGTGCTGGTCAAAGTCCACCCAGAAGGCAAATATGGTAAGGCTATAGCTTCCTCTGCTGCTCCGCGATACTTACTTCTATGCAGTGGTCGACATCTCGGACGACGTTGATATCAGCAAGCTCACCGTCGGCAAGCGCGTAACGCTCCTCAGCGATTCATACAAGCTCGAGAAGATGCTCCCATCATCTGTCGACCCTCTAGTCTCGCTCATGATGGTGGAAAAGGTCCCAGACAGTACGTATGATATGATTGGAGGCCTGGACCAGCAGATCAAGGAAATCAAGGAAGTCATCGAGCTGGGTCTACAACATCCTGAGCTCTTTGAGTCTCTCGGTATTGCACAGCCCAAAGGTGTCTTACTTTATGGACCTCCGGGAACAGGCAAAACACTACTCGCCCGTGCTGTAGCCCATCATGCCGACTGCAAGTTCATCCGAGTCTCAGGAAGCGAGTTAGTTCAGAAGTACATCGGTGAGGGTAGCCGCATGGTACGAGAGCTCTTCGTCATGGCACGAGAACACGCGCCTAGCATCATTTTCATGGACGAAATCGACAGCATCGGGTCAAGCCGAGTGGAAGGAAGCTCAGGCGGCGACTCAGAGGTGCAGCGAACTATGTTGGAGTTGCTGAATCAGCTGGACGGTTTCGAGCCTACTAAGAACATCAAGATCATCATGGCCACCAATCGTCTCGATATCCTAGACCCGGCTCTGCTTCGACCCGGCCGTATCGACCGAAAGATTGAGTTCCCGCCGCCGTCGGTCGAGGCGCGAGCTGATATCTTGCGGATCCACTCAAGAAGCATGAACTTGACTCGCGGCATAAATTTGACTAAGATTGCGGAGAAGATGAATGGATGCTCGGGTGCCGAGCTGAAGGGTGTCTGCACAGAGGCGGGTATGTATGCGCTAAGGGAGAGAAGAGTGCACGTCACGCAGGAGGACTTTGACCTTGCGACTGCCAAGGTGCTCAACAAGCACGATGACAAGGCAACGAGCTTGAGTAAACTCTGGAAGTGAGGAATTTTATCCACGGTGCAGGGGCATGCTTTACGCATCGAAGGCGAGGCCGTGGAGGCTACCACAGCTTTCCCGTGTACCATAAGCGAACAGCATAGAGATTATACATCAAAACAGAATAATACGAAGTGGCATAATCTCAAGAAGAGCTTACCTTTTGTTGTGTATAGCCAGTGAAGATACATGTGACATGATGTTATCGGGAGCTGTTTTAGCGCTGTCGATCCCGCTCCTTCCCCGCGCATCTGTGCAGCCCATCGTTCACAGTTGCCCAGGTTGATGAAGTCGACTATTTTCCGACAATGCTGGATTGGATCCGAGAATGGCCTCACTGTCTAGGAAACCCTTGTAGCCATGAACTCCGGTGAAAGAGCATTATCCAACACCATGGAACCCGACCTGTCGACCAGTCAAGATGTCACCGTAATCGATACGGGTTGATCCCAACACGGCGGTTGTGGTGGTACCACAGAACGCCCTCCCCACTGAAGGTGACGACAGTCCGAAGGCTGATTGCGCGAGCATGCTAAGCTAGCATAGGCAGTTACCAACAACGTGAGTGGCCCATTGCTTTTTCGATTTCACTCATATAATGCTGGCATTTTTCTCCGATTAGCCGTAGTGATCTTCTTAACGCTATCGCTCGCTCCGCAATTCGGTTCTTCTCCCCCGGACCTCTACCCCGCTAGTCACGATCTAACTACCAGGGTTATCGTCGATTTCAAAAAGCTATAATGGCGGCGGCTACGATAGAGGGCGACAGCCATAAAGGTGATGAATCGCAGGAGATTCCGGCAATCCACGATGCTCCGGCCGCAGTCCTTGGAGATGGCTCTCTAGATCCAGTTTACGAGGCCAAAGCAAAGATACTGAACAAAGCCATTCAAGACATCGGGATGGGAAGATATCAATGGCAGGTAAGAGAGCATATGTTTCCAGCCGACTCCATCGCAATCTTCCCGCCTCTATCTGTTCTTTGACGCTGAATTTAACGTCTCCTCAGCTCTTTATTGTCATAGGCTTCGGCTGGGCTTCAGGTGAGTAGATCCATCTACGCGATTCTAATCTGTGCTCAATTGTTTCAGATAACCTCTGGCCAATCGTGACGTCCCTAATCTTTACCCCGGTCAAGAACGAATTTCATCCAACTCGAGGTCCATTCCTTACTCTCAGTCAGAATATCGGCCTCCTTGCCGGCGCCGTTATGTGGGGATTTGGTTGTGATTTGTTCGGTCGTCGCTGGGCATTCAATCTTACCATTGGCATTACCGCTGTCTTTGGTCTTATCGCAGCTGGCAGCCCCAATTTTGCAGCCATTGGCGTGTTCGCTGCGCTATGGAGCATTGGTGTGGGCGGAAACTTACCAGTGGATTCGGCGATCTTTCTAGAATTTCTACCAGGTAGTCATCAGTGGTTACTCACTGTGCTATCGATCGACTGGGCGCTCGCACAGGTCTTCGCTACGCTCGTAGCATGGCCATTACTGGGTAACATGACATGCCAAGAGACGGACGATGACTGCACCAAGAGCAAGAATATGGGCTGGCGCTACTTTATGCTAGTCATGGGAGGGGTCGCAATGTTAATGTTCATAGTCCGTTTCGTCTTTTTCACCATCTTCGAGTCGCCAAAGTATCTCATGGGCAAAGGGCTTGACGCCGAGGCTGTGGCCGTTGTACATGAAGTCGCACGGCGAAACGGCAAAACCACCTCTCTGACACTAGAGGACTTACAACTCTGCGACAATATCGCCTTAACCAACTCTACTTCCGGAAATCAGGGACAGTCTAAATCCCACGCTGCCACTGCTATAAAGCGCAATCTAGAGAAGGTGAACTTATCACACATCAAATCCCTCTTCAAAACCAAAAAATTAGCTTTCAGCACGAGCCTTATCACAGCTGTCTGGGCCTTCATCGGATTAGGTTTCCCCCTTTACAACGCCTTTCTTCCATATATACAAGCCACCCGTGGCGCAGACTTCGGTGACGGGTCTACGTACCTGACCTACCGTAACTCGCTCGTTATCGCTGTATTGGGCGTTCCAGGATGTCTCCTAGGAGGTCTACTTGTCGAAACGCCACGCGTTGGGCGGAAAGGCACACTTTCTCTAAGCACGATTCTGACAGGCGTGTTCCTCTTCTGCTCGACGACTGCGCTGAATTCTGATTCACTGCTTGGCTGGAATTGCGCTTATAATTGTCAGTTAAATGTTCCCTTTCTCTTTGAATACAATCGCTAATAGTGTTGTAGTCATGTCCAACATCATGTACGCAGTCCTCTACTCGTATACACCTGAAATATTCCCTACTCCGGATCGTGGCTCTGGAAATGCCATCTGTGCTTCTGCAAATCGTATTTTCGGTATCATGGCGCCTATTGTCGCCATGTTTGCCAACTTAGAGACATCGGCACCTGTGTATGTCAGTGGGGCGCTTTTCATTGGTGCCGGTGTGGCGGTATTGCTCTTACCATTCGAGAGTAGAGGAAAGGCTAGCATGTAATTTAAATAGATATCCAGGGCTTTGGTATCGAAAGTTGAGTACAGGTTTCGTCTTATAACTAGAGGCTTATCATAAAGACTATGTCTTCCAACAGCACACCTCTCTCGCGAGAACAATAAAGTTAGGACATAAGCAACTTCAGTCCTATTATTCATTATTCATGATACCTTGCAATCGAGATTTCATAGTTTTGAGCTTTCAAACATGTACTAGGACCTCATAGGTCTCACCATCTCTGACATTAAATGATTTTTGATGGTGATCTAATAGTGTTCAAAGGAAGATCTGGAATCCTGACATCCAGCATGTTTGCTACTGCTCGAGACACCCCTCAATAGCCTTCCTTAATTCCTTTACCTTCGCCCCTGTAACTCCCTCCTGAATATCTCCGTCCTTAAAAATGCTAAACGTTGGCATCTGACTTACTCCCAGCTCCTGGGCTATGTCAGGTGTCTCTTCCACGTCGTAGGTGTAAAAGTGTACATCTGTGTACTCCGAGACTAGCTTTTGAATTTCTGGGGCGACGGCTTTGCACTGAGAGCACCAAGTTGCTGTGCCTTCAAGGACAGTCACGCCTTCGTACATAACGGCTTTGAGGTAGGCGACTTTGGAGTCGAGAACGGGAAGAGGGGTAGACATGATGGGTGTGATTTGGCTATTTCAAGAAAAGGAGCGTTTGGGTGAGGGTGATTTGGATGAAGACGGGGCAGTAGAGAATGACGTCGTGGCTGTCATGTTGCGAGATACGCTAACTCGTACCAGCCTAGCACAATATCCTCACGTTATTCAACATCACTGGTAAGAATCACCACCAAAGGCTTTCACCTCTCATCGCGATGCATAATTCATCCTTTTTATGCGATCTGGGCAAAAGGGTCCCTTGAACAGCAGCGAATGAAGATTCGGTACATTCATCCCAGACATAAGATCCCTAACAGCGCGCTCCTGATGCGTGAAAGCAATTCACCATCATCTATAATTTCCAAACGCGATTTGCAACATGTGTGTGCCTGAGACTATGTCCGGCCCTTTCGATCGTCTCTTTTAAGTAGGAGAGTCCCAAGCGAGACTTTTCTCATTGGTGGATGCTACCGACTGTGCCGCGTCCATGCAGGATGGCGCGAATGGACAGGGTGCAGGCGGTTAATCGATCTTTGCTACCTCCCCTTAGGTCTTGTGTCTTCACACACAAGATAAGCACTACCTCAGAGACAAATACTCCCCAATCCAGAAGTCATTCTCGATCTCTAGAGCCATGGTAACACGAGTATGTTTTTCCGAATCTTCTGTCACTCCTGTATAGTGGTAATCTGCTCTCTCAGGATTTGGTCTCAGGCGATACCCCACCTTCTTCAGGCCCCGCAATGTCGAACAGTCCACGAAGTGCATCAGAGAGCTCGCGCTCCAGTGCTACAATCTTTACACCTCTATCTACAACATCTGCTCCCGAGAGCCAGCGTGCATCTTCTCCAATCTTCATCTTTGGAAATCGTGCTGCGTCACCTATGTCCCATGCTACCCCGAGTAGGACCCCAACAGGGACGCCCCTCTTTACGCCACCATCGACGACTTTCACGTTCAATCAGGAACGGGTAGCCAGCCCATCCTCCACTTCTTTGATTCAGCCAGTACACAGCAGAACACCGCCAGTCCCAAGCAGTACGCCGTCGGGTACTCCGTCGTCTTCCATGTTCATATTCCGTAATGGATATAACCCAGATCGACCAATGCCATCTATAGAGAGGGACTTCTCGTCGGCTGGTAGTCGACAAAGCACTCCAAGCACAATCATCCATACACCGTCGAACTCAACAAGGGCAGATTCAACTCTCTTGCGTCAAGAACAGGACGCCGATGTCGACCAGATCGGTGATTTTCGCAATTTGAGGCTCACGTCACCTAAAACACCCGTGCAAGCAGCTTCACCTCGGAATACGAGCACTCCTTCAATTCAAGTCACTCCATCCACGACTCCGGCAGCATTCTCCCAAACTCCCGCTAGTACAGTTGAGAGCCTGGTCGGTGGAATCAATGCTATGCGCATGGAGTCTCTTCAAGCCGACCCTCCAGATCCTTCAGGGGCAAATGAACATCGCTCGCCATCGCCAGGGCGTCGCAGGCGCTCCGGATCAGCCATCAACAAAGAACCTCACCAGCTTAATAATGAAGATCCTCCGCAGGCGCTATTCCACATGCAAGAGGTTCAAGAAGCACTGGCAAGCGCAAGAAGTCTGGCCTCAAGACTAGTCAATGTTTTGTCCAGCTCCGGCTTTGACCAGGAGCCAAGTTCAAGTATTGCGACTCTTCATCGCCAGGCTGCGATGTTAAGCGCCTTCCAATTACCATCTTCGCGTATAGTTGGTCTTGTTGGCGACTCAGGGGTAGGGAAGAGTAGTTTAATCAATTCCTTGCTTGATAAAGAACATCTAGCTAGAGCAGTAGGTGGTTACCAATAAGTATTTCCGCTCGATAGCTAACAATGAATCGAATAGAGTGGTAGCGGTAGGGCATGCACATGTGCTGTGACAGAATACTATTTCCACAACAGAGATGACTTCATCATTCGTATCGACTACTTTACGTTACCAGACCTGAGAAGGCAGTTCGAAGAGTTATTAACAGCATATCGGGATTTTCAATCACCCCCGGAGAGCTCAAGCTCAAGGAATACAGCAGAGAGGGACGAAGAAATTAACGAGCGAAGCAAGCTACAGGAAACAGCTAGACTCGCCCAAGAAACCTTCAGAGCAAGTTTTGGGGAGCGGCTCGATCAAACGCCGGCTATACTCTCTTCCATGGCCTTCGAGAACGCCGTGGAGACAATGGTCGAATGGGCTTCTGAACTTCTTCCACGCGAAGGTGGAGAAGAGTCATATGCTGCGAAAGAAGAATGCTCTGCACGGTTGAAAGAGCTTACCTCAGAATCGCACGTATCCCCGGCTAGGAGAGGCTTTCAAACACATTGGCCGTTCATCAGGAAATTAAGAGTATACCTAAACGCTCACATCCTAAGCAAAGGACTGGTCATCGCTGATCTCCCCGGGCTTCGAGACCTTAATTCTGCACGCAAAGTCATTACAGAGCGTTATGTCCGGCAGTGTCACCAGATTCTCGTAGTCGCCAGAATCGACCGAGCTGGTACCGATGAAAGTATCAAGGACATTTTCGAATTGGCTCGACGTGCCGATCTTTCCGATATTGACATTATCTGCACAAGATCCGAGGAAGTCCGCGAACGAGAAGCATGTGATGACTGGCCAGCCGAAAGGGCGACGCTGGAAAAGTTGAGGGGCAAAATTGCCGAGGCTACTCGAAAAATGGCAGCAATTCAAGAAGTGGTTGATATTTATGAGCTAGATCAGGAGAATCTTACTAGGGAGGAAGAGAGGGATCAAACCAAACAGCAACAGGAGCTTGTGAAGGTTCGGAGATCGAAAGAGAAACACGAATTTGAGTTCTTTGAACATGTCGTCAAAGTGCGAAACGAGAGCGTGTCCCAAAACCTCAAAAACACATATCGAAACCACCGAAATGGTGCCTCGCCAAACGTATTCTGCGTTAGTAATAAGTTATACGAGGATAATCGTTCTGAGCCAGCAATTAACGCACTGCCCAAGCTTCTTTTGAGCGGTATCATCGAGCTTCGGCGCTACTGCATCGGCATCGTTGCAGAGAGCCATCTGCGAGCAACAAGAAGATACATCGGGGACAAGATACCCGCTTTCCTTGGTCGATTGGAGCTATGGGTTGAGGCTGGATCTAGAAATGCAAGCGTAGAGAGAAAGCAGCAGATTCTCGATGCTGTATCTCGAATTCGGCGGGAAATAGAAGAGGTAGGTGGTGTACTACCGGCATAGTTGCTCTACAACCGTCCTCGGAGCCGCTGAGAAGCCCTATTTCATCCGGGTAGCCCTACATCAGAGATATCAGCGGGCTTCTCAATCACTCACGGTAACCACAGAAGTGGAGAACCAAGTGTGAATATTCTGTAGAGCACTGTTGATTAAATGAACAGCTGACGGCTCCGATGTCCCAAGCCAACAACGTTTCGCGAAACTTAAACAAAGAATTTAATAGCCAACTTGACCGACGTATGAGTAGGTTCACCGACGAAAACGCGTAGGCCATGAATATGGCTAATAAAAGTAGGACAAAATTGCGCACAATGGGCTGCTGACGCGAAAGATGCGAGCACGGATTGGCACGGTGTATGAGCATGTCGTATCAAGTGGCATTCATGTTTACTAATTCTTTGCAGTGGAGTCCTATGTCGTATAAGGCCTTTTGTGCCAAATACGGCGAGCATTCAACCCAGGCGGTGCTATATCATTGTTGGAATGAAGAAGCCATGGCTGGAATGAAGGAAGATATGTCTCCTATTTGGGACAGCTTCGTGGTTGATTTGGACGCTCACCTCGACCTGATCAAGGTCTTCGTCACGCAATCATTTGGAACCACTATCAGGACTGCCCTTGCGGCAGATGCAACCGAATCTTGCACAGGCAATACCTCACGCTCTGCGCTTCGAACCCTCACTACAACTTTACGGCATATGGAGAACCTCACACTCAATGATATAGAGGATGTGATAGAAGACTTCCAATCGGAACTCATGTCTCTACACACTGATGCCTTTTCACCTATTAGAACGGCATTCATCGGAAAGGGTATGGAAAACGCGTATCATGAAGCGAATATGGATTACGGCAAGTTTTCTTGATTTGTAGCCTTATAATTATCAGCCCCTCATTGCTGACGTCCAAAGGCTCCGGCAGCGACCGTCGTCGCAAGAACCTTATCACAGGCAGATTCGGCTCCCTGTCTCTCTTTAATGATCACCGCCGAGAGGTCAGAGCCCAATTCAAAAGAATGGCGCAGGAGCTTGAAATTAGGGTGAAGGAGGTTCTAGAGCAGCAGGTGGAGTCCATTGAAGCGGATCTGGAACTGCTGAGAGATGAGAATGTGGTATTGGAGAGTGAGAGGGACCCAGGGTTTAGGATGCGGGTGGCAGCCGAGGTGGAAGATGTTAGGAGTGAAGTGGACAGGATCGGAAGGGTGATTGCGAATGTGTCATGAGCGTGTGTCTAGGTTGACTTTGCAACGAACGTAATGATGTTTGGTCCTTATGATTCTTGATGACTATTGGAATATTACTGACTACAAAGTTCAACTCTGTTTTGTGATATGTAGGTCACATCAATTGCTAGTCTAGCTCATCAAAAGCTAGGAACAGATCTGGGAGAAATAGAATATGGGTATACAATGATCGGCAGCATCGTCAAATAAAGAACGGTAGTTTCTACTAAGGCCTTAGACTGCCCTATGTAGTTACACCTCGCGGATCTTTCGAACCTGAGCTGGGTAAACTATAATTTTCATTCCTCGAGAGCTCTATTGCTTCGACATTATTGAATAGGCAAATTGCCAGTGGGCAAAAATCATCGTCAGCATCTTGTTCTCAAAGTCACTAGATGCTCATGGGCGACTACAAAGTCTACCATGCGAGCTAGTCTTGGGCAAATCAATGATCCTATGCCCAACCTTTCTATCTTCCAAGGAAAGTCTTGCGTTTCTCTTTCCCAACTGTACGGCTGGAGTCAAGGAGCTGCGGGACCGGGTATGTTTGGATCAAAGTTCAAGGTGGCCGTTGCGCTCAGTCGATTTCAGCGGAAATCTCGATGAGAGCGGCGACGGGAAAGGCGGTTCGAGGAGGCTCCATCCCCACATGCGCTAGCGGCTAGCGTCTCGCGTACATGCCCGAAAGAAGGCATCTAGCAGGGTTCCCGTGTAGCTTCCGTCGACCGTCCCCTACAATTGCAGCAGCAATTGAGCACTATCTCGACCTCGTCGAAGATGATGATGTGCGAAGATTCAGTGAGGATGCATGTTGGGGGTGGATGATCGCAAACGGGCGGCGATGTGAGTCTGGAATGCCTTGGCGGTTGACCTTCCGATAACGCACGGCCGAGCGTAGCCGGGCCCAAACTTGCCTCGTACACGTACGGTCGGTCGCCCGACCAGTCCACGGGACTTTTATCCGATAAACTTCGCTCCCACTTTTCTTTCTCTCCCCTCTACATTCCTCACCGTCGCTTACCTCTTGATTGCTTCTGCATTCGACAACTCACTGGTGCAACTGTACACTCGCGCAGCCTTCTTTGACGCCAACGCAAACAGACGCTCTACTTAACCAAGCAGGTCGCTCACCGCCATTGTTTGCGTGTTAGGCGTAATCGTAAGAATCAAATCAGGTTGAAGGGCATGTTGAAACTCACCAAACTAAGAACAAGCCCACGATGCCCGGACGACTTCCCAACTGCGCAGCTCTTCTTGCTCGGTGAGTCTGTCCTGTTCATTGTACTCCACACCATCACGCACGCCACACCTGCCTAAATGAGAATCGTGCCACTGACTATCATTGCAGCACTTGTGCGTGTCGCTGAGCCTATTGCGCTCACCTCCCTCTTTCCTTATGCGATTAAACTCGCTGCCCACTATGGCACCCCCGAATCGCAAGCCCCCTTCTTTGCGGGAATCCTCATCTCTGCCTTTTCGCTTGCCGAAGCATGCACCGGCATGTTTTGGGGCGGTCTTTCCGATCGTATAGGTCGTAAGCCAGTCCTCCTCGTGGGTTGCTTGGGCACAGCCGCTTCACTTCTAGTATTCGGATTCGCCTCCAACTTTTGGATAGCCCTTGCCGGCAGAACTCTCGGTGGAGTCCTCAATGGCAACATTGGAGTAGTTCAGACCATGGTCGGCGAGCTGGTCAAGAACCCAGCTCATGAGCGTAAGTGCTGTGCAGACTATCCAGGAATCCGTACTGATTATGAGTAGCAAAAGCTTATGCCGTGATGCCCTTCGTTTGGAGCATTGGGACCATCATTGGACGTAAGCACTCCTCCCTTTACATGTATTCTCAATTGCCTTGCTGATTTCGCAGCTTCGATTGGAGGTTACTTTGCTGAACCATCCCGTAACTTCCCTTCTTTCTTCTCTTCTACGGGCCTCTTTGCGCAGTTCCCCTATCTGCTCCCCAATCTCATTTGCGCGGTGTTGCTCGTTATTGCCATTGTTGCAGGCTACTTGCTCCTCGAAGAGACCCATCCGGATTTGCAGCCGTGGAGCACTCAAGCGGATCTAGACACTTCGACTGCGGAGACTCCTCTTCTACCCGCCCAGGGTGCTACCGCCAATGCACCGGCAAATTTGACTGCCGAATGCTATGGAACTTTTGACGCTGTGGATGTGCAGCGTGACGAGATTTGGCGCGTCAAATCGAACGGCGAGTGGATTGAAGATTCTCCATCGAACGAGAAGATCATTACGAGAACTGTCGTAACATTCGTGGTTGCGCTAGGGATTTTCACCTATCATTCAGTAAGTCACTTGGACCGATCAACAATCTGATGTCTAATTCACGTAGATGACGTTTGACCACCTTCTACCGATCTTCTTACAGGACAAGCGGGTGGGTGATATATCCGCCTTTGCGATTTCCACAGAGTCACTTGCTGGCGGCCTTGGCATACCCCTACAAGATGTCGGAATCATCATGTCAGTGAATGGGCTGATTCAGCTATTCATCCAAGGAGCTGTATTCCCCATTCTCGCCTCATGGTTCGGCGTCTGGAAGCTTCTGGTCCTTGTGACCATCTGCCACCCCCTCGCCTATTTCCTCGTTCCTTTCCTTCCTCTGCTCTCGCAAAACCTAGTATATCCTGGAATTTACGCATGCCTTGCGTTGCGCAGCCTCACCTCAATCGTGGCTTACCCGCTGCTCCTGATTATGATCAAAGAAGCCACACCAGGTCCAAGTCATCTCGGCAAGATCAATGGTCTAGCAGCAAGCACTGGAGCCGCTTGTCGGACGATGGCCAGCCCAATCGCTGGGCTTCTCTATGGTTTCTCGATTGATCTACATTTCACACCTTTGGCTTGGTGGGCTTCCACCCTAGTAGCCGTGATTGGGGCTTTGCAAATTCCATTTATGGCTCGCGAAGCTCGAAATAGCCACGCCAGCATTCATGTAGCGACTCGCTGCTGTATGGTGAAGGGCCATCCAGCGAAGAACGATGTCGTTCGTATTTCGGTTGAGGAGGCGTAAAGTTACATAGGGGCGAAAAGCCTTGCTTACGACAGCGGCAAAGTCACCAGCGCCTCTTTTGCCGCAACGGCACCGGGACACATACAGAGATCGACGAGTTTGAAAACTGGACAAGATTGATTTTCGGCGTATCGAGGACGGGAAATGGGAATGCGGTTGGTCAAGGCGTTAGTTGGGATTCAATGATAGTCAAACGGCAGAACTTTTTACGACATGAACGGCGTTACGACTTTGCACGGCTGGCGAATGGGTTTCTGAAATTTGCACATGAGCGAACAAACCATACTCTGTACAGGCATTAGATTGTCGATACTTCTTAGAACAAACAAGCATACATACTCCAGATCTCCCGTTCGCTGAATTGGTGACATGGCCCTGTTTCATGCTCGCGAGCGGCACAACGTGACGAAGTTGGGAAACTATTTTTGGCCTACCGCTGAGTTCGTTCTGCAAAACTGCAACAAAGCAACAATACCAAGATCCCAAAGTGATCAACTCAAACAGCAAAGCAAACAAATCAACCTCGATCAGGTGTGCGCATGAAGCGATCGCCTTCATACATACGTAATGTGGACAGGAGTGCTAAGCTGCGACACGGAAACGGCAGCGTGTTCAAAGATAGAATTTCTCAGGTGGGTAGGGTCCCGTGGGCTGGGAGTGTTCCTGTATGGTGACTTGGGTGTTCCTGGAGGTCCCTGGGCGTCTGAAACGACGCGAGTGAAATTGGCGTACAGAAGAAAGTTGAGCCGAGCATCTGCACCGCCAAACACATTCCCCACAAGCAAAGGCCAGTTCAGTACCGGGTGAATAAAGAAGGAACAAGGGAGTGGTAAGCAATAGATCCGTTGGTGTTGCGGCCGGGCCTCTTAGTTGGACTGATTGAGCTACAAGATGCCGCTTTCCGGCCAACACCCTAACTTTTCCTCGCGTTTCTAGACTGTTGTGCATCGATCGATGCGGAGATGGCATTCTGCAAGCGACCTTCCCGTCTTCGCTTTCTTCTCCTAGCTAGCAAATGTCCAGGGCGAGCTGACACCGCCACCTCCGTCGTTCCCGATCACCTGTCTGTAGCATGTCGCGAGTTGTTTACGCTAGAAGGGCACAGGGGGTATGGGATGCTCCTGTGCCATCCCTGCAGCATGCATTGTCACGATGGTGCGCTGAAAAGGGTAGCGCTTTGGCCCGAACCAAATGCGAACTCCGTCACTTCCTACTCGTTACTACATTGTCCGACGGAGGGCCTTGCAGCCTTGTAGTCAGATCGACGTTATTTTGACGTGTGAGAAAACCCGGAGATGCATGTTGGGGCGAGGATTGTTGTGGGCGTTGGTTCCGCGCAGGAAAACGAATTGTGTACGGTGGCTTTCCGCCACCGACAACTCAACGGCGCAGGCAGAGGATAGGGAAAAACAAACGACGTGGGACTATTGAGTTGCATGACATTGACAGCACTGCCTAACCCCTTTGCAATCGACTGACTAGCCGTTGACACAGGAGAACAAACTCTGTCTACTTTTGGTCGAGCCACTTGGCACAAACAGGTGTGATTCGCCGCCAATAGTCCGCTCGTGTAACACCCGAGCTACCGCTGAAACGCGCCCGTGCATCTTTTTCTGGCCGTCAGCATCTACGCAGGGCATAGCGCAGCGGGAGAGATGCAGCAAGCGAGCGTGATGGTGCCCCGTTGGGGAGGGCTTGGTTCTTCTTTGGGCAGAGGGTGCTGCAGGGGCTCAACGGAGTGCAGACGACACGTTTGGATGCACGGCCAGGCAGTCTGAAGAGGCTGCGGAGGGGACAGCCGAGGCCGCTGGCGAGCCGCTCATGGCTTCAGGGGAATATTGACAACAATACGAGTGTGAGAGTAGGCGAGCAGTCGACGAGAGGCCGCGGGTGCACGGCGGGCTGCCAGCGCTGAGGAAGCGCTGTCCACTTGCGCCGTGCTGATCGATCTATCTGAGGCCAGCAGCCCTCCCGGCCAGGCCCAGCACGGCGGCCAAAACAAACCGATTTAGGCCAGGATGGGGTCTCTGCGCAAGTCTATTGGATCCGTACCTGCATAAATCCAATGCCAAGACCGCTATTTAGGGCGTTTCAGAAGCGCTTGGATGCTCGCTTGTCCTGACCCAGTCGACCTCACTCCACAACACCGTGCAGCCCGCCCGGGTTGCAGCGGAGAGCGATGTGGCCCAACAGCAAGCCGTGTGGGCCCCCGGGAGCGCGCGACAAGCACATGGAGGCCCCCGTTGACAGTCCGTGGCTGAGCACAGAGCCATGCTGTCCCCAATCACCGAGCATGTTCCTGACTCCGTTTCAAGAGGATCCGTTTCAAGTCCGTGCCTGGGGGCACCGCGTTGAGGTATTTGTATCCTTCAGTCTGCCAACAGAATAGCCTTCATCCTCATCGCTTTTTGTCTTTTAATTATTCCTTAAAGGGTTGGATCAGGGGACAAAGTCATTCGCTTCCTTTGTCACTGTTGTATAAATCCTGGTATCATCCTTCGTTTATTCAGTCTTTAAGCAGTGCTTAATCATTCGTTTTTGACAGTCCTGGTACTGTTGTCCTTCGTTCCCAACAACTAGCCTATCTTCACCATGAAGGGATCTGTTGCCCTTCTCGTCTCTGGGTTGGCGGCCCAGCAGGTTGCTGCAACCTGGAACCGTCACGCTGGCCAATACGGCACTCCTCAGTACGCTAACAACGAGTGTACCGACAAGCAAAAGGGTGGCTTCAACTGGGGCGACCTCAAGGATGGCCAGAAGAACTTCGACTATGATGGCTTCAACTTCCAGGGTGGCTGGACGTGTGCCAACTCCTTCAACAAGCGTGATAGCCTCACCAAGCGCACTTTCCAGTCCAAGTGCATCAAGAACACTGCTAGCAAGGACAAGCCTGCTGCCTTCAGCTGCGACAGCAAGAAGGATGGTTTCTCCGTGACGGACATGCAGGTGTCCGTTGACCACGATGTCGACCTTGACTTCCACTACAAGATGGAGGACGGCTCTACTTGCAAGCAGAGCGCCTCTTGCGGTAAGGAGGGAACCACTGTCAAGAACACCCAGTGCGGTGGTGCCAAGTCCGTCGAGGTTTACCTTGGCAACTCCAAGGAGGGTAAGTCGAGCTGCGAGATTGGCTTCCACTCTATCGGCTTTGACTGCAGCCCGCCCAAGACCTACACCTCTCCCCCGGCTTACACTCCTCCTACCACTTCTGCTACCTGCGGAAAGGGTTACGGCCAGAAGCCCTGCGAAGAGTCTCCCACTCCTAGCTCCCCGTCTTGCGGAAAGGGTTATGGCCAGAAGCCTTGCGAAGAGTCTCCCTCGCCGTCTTGCGGAAAGGGTTACGGACAGAAGCCTTGCGGAGAGGAGTCTACCCCCACCCCGACTCCCACGCCTTCTTCCCCTGCCTCCCCGTCCTGCGGTTCTGGCTATGGACAGAAGCCTTGTGAGACCCCATCCGAGTCTTCCCCTGCTTCATCTCCTGCCGTTTCCTCTCCGTCCTCGCCTGCTTCCCCGTCCTGCGGTTCCGGCTACGGACAGAAGCCTTGCGAGACCCCGTCAGAGTCTTCCCCTGCTTCGTCTCCTGCAGTTTCTTCGCCTGCGGTTTCGTCTCCATCCTCGCCTGCTTCCCCATCCTGCGGTTCCGGCTATGGCCAGAAGCCCTGCGAGACCCCGTCGGAGTCTTCCCCTGCTTCGTCTCCTGCAGTTTCTTCGCCTGCGGTTTCCTCTCCTGCGGTTTCCTCGCCATCATCACCTGCTTCCCCATCTTGTGGATCTGGTTATGGCCAGAAGCCCTGCGAGACCCCGTCGGAGTCTTCCCCTGCTTCGTCTCCTGCAGTTTCTTCGCCTGCGGTTTC